>VZTX01016144.1:0-149297 GCA_013400915.1 Pardalotus punctatus
GGCAGAGCTGGATTCTTCGAGGTGGGTGCGGGCGGCGCCGGGGGCGGGGGGGCGGACAAGGAGAGGCGAGCCCGGGCCGGGTCCCGCAGCATCCTGCCGCCGGCGGACGGGGCTGCCCGGGATTCCGGCGGTCTCCTCTCTCTTCCCCCTCCATCTGCATTGAAGCATCGGGGAGCCGGAGCCATTCGCTCCCGGGTCTGCCAAGGGAAGTGACCGCCGCCGGAGCCGGACGGAGGGGCCCGGGGGTGCACGCTGCCCGCTGGGGGCTTTCCTTGGGGCGAGGGGGCAAAAGAGGCTGCCGCCCGCTCCGTCCTCTCCTTCCCCGGGCACGTTCCCCTCGCCGTTCCTTATCCCCGCGTCTCCGGTGCTCCTCGGACGTGTTCCCGAAGAGCGGGGCGGGGGGAATCCCCGGGCTTCCCAGCGGGCTCTCGGCGGTCCGCGGAGGCGCCGGATCAATGGCTCTGGGCTTCTCGCGGATCCTGCCTAGGGCAGCACCGCGGGCAGCCTGCGCTGGGTCTGGCAGCGCGTCCCAGCCGTACGGAGAGAGCGAGAGCGAGGAATGTTCTCGGCACCTTCTGTCCCCAACTTCTCGGAAGACCCCGTCACCAGCCGCCGTGCACCTCGCCGGGCGCCGTCCCGCGCAGCCTTCCGGCCCGGTGCAGGCGTGGCCGCGGGCGGTAGCGCCCTGGGCCGGCTCGGCTCGGCGACAGGGACCCGGCGGGGGAGTTGGTGCCCTGGCCGAGAGGACGGCTCCCGGCGCGGCGCCCACCGTCCGGCGGGTAGGGGAAGGGGGCCTCTGCTAGCACGGAGCGCTCGATCTCGCGTGGGGAACGGAAAAGAGCCGGGCGGAGTTCAGTACAGTCCTGGTGCTTACACAAAGCGCACAGTAACGTGCACCTGGGGAGCGTCAAGGGTAACATCTCATCCACTTACATAAACAGCCACACCGACTCTTTGCTACAATTAGTTAGGCTGGCTAATACAAAAAACCTTAAGAGCAGCTTGTATTACGAAAACAGATCTGTACAAGCTAAATAACAACAATCTTGAATGTGTTTTTGCAGGCTTATTCTTCGGTTTCTCAATCATGACTTACCTAAAAAAAAATGCACAGGGGGAGGAACATAATTCCTCCCCCCATGCAAATTGCAAAGCAGTTGTTATAATACAAACAATCCAAAACCATCTGAAAAGTGTCTGCTCCTTTAGTAACTTACCATGATGTAAAAGTTCAGATTTTACTTTCAAAACTATAAAAACGATCTGGACATCACAATTCAGTGAAATAAACTGCCCATAGTTATTGTGGGTGTGAAGCAGGCATCTGCACCATGCCTTTTCCTCAGCAGTGTTGACTTCCCTGGTTTTTTTTTGCAAAAACAACCAAGCTTTTCACTGCCTCATGGATTTCTACCAGTGAAGTAGAACTCAAACTGCTGTGAGATCCTAATGCAGGAGCAAGCATGTGTGTATAACCCTCCTGAACGCCTTCAGTCACTTCAGGTTTGCTCTTCTGCCTCAGCCTTATTTGAAGTCCTGAATAGCACATTACTAGAAGACCTCAAAAGCACGGACATCATTATTGTTAGCTGATTTTGCAGATGGGGAAAGAGGTGAAAGCTGAATGACCTGCTCAATCTCACTAGGCAGAACTATAGCAAGAGACCCAGGTCTTTTGAGGCCTAAATCAAGATCTGTGTTTAAGCAACACTAATCCAAACTCAGCATGATTCATGAATTTACATGTCAGCCTTGAATGTCTTAGTCCTTTTCTTTTTATAGCAGATAATGGGTGGAAACAGATTTGCCCAGCTCATCCAGCGTGTGTGAGCTGTCTGAGGGGTAGGATGTGGACAAAGACTGCCTAAATAGCACTGAGCAGTGTTGTTGCCTATTGCTTTCTGCACTGTTCTCCCAATTTGCTTTCTGTTGTAAATTCATTGACTTTGGATTCTGAACTGCATTCCCTCACCACACATTCAAAGCTGAGGTATCAAAAGAGAGAAGGTGAGTATCCCACTTCTCTCAAGGGTTCCTGGGGAGGACGGTAAGAATCTCTACTGTTGTTAGAAACTTTATCGTTCCCTGTTTGAGGAACTGTATACATCTGTACTTTCCCCTGTACGCTTATAAACAATTTACCCTTTACTGTTCTTCTGTGGTGCTGCCTGATAAGAATCACAAAGCACTTCACAATCATCAAACTGTCTTGTTTACCTCACATATTGGTATGTTTCTACTTTCACCTCTTTTTTAAAATTTTTTTTATAATCACTAATAGCTCAGAAGAAGCTTCTCAAGGACAACTATAAATAAATATGTGTATACTTGAAAATACTGCACCTGATAATTCAAGGAGATTCAGCTCCAAAGACTCAGAGATGTATCAAAGATAGAGACTTGTATCTAGATTAATGTTCTTTAGGAGTCCTCATTTCCCTAAGTTGCATAGAGAACAACTCTTCTGAAGTATTTGACACGTTTCAGAGCTTATGATACCATTTATCCCAACAGTGCCTATTTTCCTCCTTGCTATGCAAGGGATGCCTGGGGTGACATGCTCAGATATAATTGTTTCTAGTACAGCTCTGAAGTTAGGCTAATGAATTGTACCCTTTCTTTTTACTTGACAGGTTTAGGTCTTCAAAAGTATTTCATATAAAGAAAGTAGTATGGTGCTCTGACTTCCTAGAGGAAAGATCCTTGAACAAATATATTCATACTGTAGAAAATTAGTGTCACAAGAGCTACAGTTGTACTTTTGCTTCCTTAACTGGTTTGGATGGTAAGTGCCTTTTGTGAGCAGTGATACCCAAAAATGTTTTGGAATCTTCACTCCCTGATGATAGATTGAACTGACATATGCAGTACAGTGTAAAAGCAATAATGTACTGGCCCCCCTTGTTGGCATTTAAAGTTCCCTCCCTCTTCTGTCTACGATAAAAACCCTGTGAATGTAAGGGGGGTGGTGACTGCTGTCTAGCTGGCATGGCTGAGATGTCACAGCTCTTGTTACAAAGGCTTCTCCCTCTCAGAGCTATGCTGTCTGAAGCATCCTCAAGTAAGAGCAATGCCAAAAGCAGGACTGCAGAACATTTTAAGATTCTGTATCCTCCAGGAATTGCCAGGAAAACAAGACCACGTATGAAATATTTGAACAATCATTTAAAGGGACAACTGAAAATTGCCCTGCTGTTGGAAGACATCTGCTCTGTTTTCCAAAGTAACACTAAAGATTACTATCACAGAAAGAAATGAGACCACAGGGCAAAACATTATCACTTTCTCTTCCCTCACCACTTTTCCACACACTTACCAATACTTCAACACTCAGTTGTGCTGCTTCACTTAAAAGACAGCAATTTTATCTTTTTTTCTCTATGAAGCCTGAGAGAGAATATTAATTTTGTGTAGTAGAAGATGATAGTAAAACATTAATTGGCAGGATGTACCTGGAGCTACTCAGAATTTGAAGGCTACTTTAGAAATTAAGAGTCTTATACTAGGAAAATAATGGGCTTCTTTGAAGTGTATTTTTAAAAAAATTAATACAAGTTCTGTGAGTTTACCTGTCTGTATAAGGTCTCTAAAATTCCCAGGGTTTCCAGTCTTGCTTTATCAAAACATAGCAGACCCATCCTTGATGCTGCTAAAAAAACAAAGCAAAAAAATCTCTCTTCAGTTTCTTCAATTCCATCTCAAAAGCATACACTGCATATACATTTTGACATCCCTACACCAAATTATGCATGAAGAGTAGTAACGAAACTAGAAATACTGAAGTTTGATAAAGCAAATCACAGTGCTGATACAAAGATATGATTGTTATTTCACAAAGAATTTGTGTAACTCTTCTACCTGAATATTACTGTCGTAGAAAATAATCACCATAAACTAAAGCCCCAGAGCAGTGAATATTCTCTTGCACAAGGAAAAGGCTATGCAGTGGTGTTGAAAAATCTGGATGTCTGCTTAGTGTTGAGTCAAAGCTGGCTCTGGTTCTCTGATGGAGGCACTCCAATGTGCTTCATAGTGACAGTGATACTCAGTGAATGATGTGACTTTTCAATATGCCTGGGAAATTTGCAACATGCAGCTCTCTGTTAGCCAGTGTAAGTAAATACACACTGAGTCAGTGTGAGCTGGTGCAGGTTCTTTTTCGTCTTGTGTGTCCTCCTGAAAGATGTCATACTAGTAAAAGCTGGAAAGTTTTAATAGACTTTCAAGAGCCAGAATTTCCTGACTCTTCTTATGCTGACTCATTTTATCCCTGTCAATTATATAAATGGGTTTGTCTTTCTGAAGGAGGACCACTTGTAGCTCTATGTCTGTTATCATCCTTAGGCCCAGGCCCACAAAGCAACTTGGGTTTTGCCACATCTTTCAGTTAGGCACCCAGCTCCAAGATCAGATATGACAATTTGGTCAGGATATCCAAGTTTACTTCAACTCTTATCTCTTTACTGTGTGGTATCCCAAAAGGCATCTGCTGTAGAGAAATACTGAACAGAATTACAATGGAAGGGAGCAGAGATTAAAGGAGACCAGAAAGACTGAAATTCAGGATTTCTCTTTGGTAGGAGACTGCCCCTTTCACTGAAGTCCACTCCTGTCCTCTCCTGCCTGTACCTTTTGGTCTGTCTGTGGGAGATGTGGGGAATGGCAAAAGACATTCTAAAGCAATTTTCCCACTTCCTGGCAGTGTGTCTAACTGTTACATGTAAAGCATGAAGAACTAGATCATCTCCTTTGCTGACAGTTTAGTTATATTCAGAAGTAATCTAAATGCTGTGCATTGTGCTGACCTTGGGATAAAGATGCTTACTGGATCAATGTCCTTGGGGATTTAGATGAGAGCATGTCTAGCTAACAAATCTGAAACTGGTGGAAGAAATAAAAGTGCAGTATGAGTTTCAGCACAGGTCAGACACTGGTGCTCACTGGCTTACATAAGAGCAGAGCTTGGGAAACTGAGAAGTAAATACCTAGTGTATATCTTGTGAATCTGTAAATGTTAGACCTCTAAATTCTATAAAAAAGAAAATTAATTTTAGAAAACCTTTTGAGTATGGGCATCAGTTTATCTCTTCCCTTTATACACAGTGAAATAATGCAATAAGATTCTAGTCTCATGAAATATGCTTAGCTGGACTACTTACAGAATAAGGTTCAGCACCCCATAGGTAAGATGATGAAATTTTGCTTTGTGGTTGAACATTTGCCTTGGTTCTGGTTTGGGAAATTCCTCACGTAGCATGTGTCTAAGATGCGAGACTCCATTCTTCAGGACTATTTACACAGGTTTAAAAGGCAAGTGGATAAATTAATTGCGGAAAAAAAAATCCATGAAAAGTTATTAAATACATAGGCAGCACTTCTGGTGCAGGAGAATCAAAATCACTGTGTCTGTCTCTTCCCTTTCCCTCAGTCACTACATTCCTCCCCTGTTTTATTACGTTTTCTGAGTCACCTGCTGCTGGCTGTTTCAGAAAGATCCAGTTCTAGATGGATCCTTAGACTCATCCTCTGCAACAGTTTGTACCTTCCTGTGCAAGAGAAGCTTCAGACTGAGAGTCAATTGTAACAGCAGCAGCAGCGGCACAAACATAATTTTCAGTGTAAGTACACTTAGAACAATTTCCCTTTGGCTTTACTCTTGATTTCAAGAAAGTGATTCTTGATATATCCTAGTGTGAGATCACACTAAGGCATGCTTCCTTCAGGAACAACACAGTGTACCCAGAAAAGACAAAGGAGATAGAGAAAATTAATAATTCCATTGGAAAAATGTTTAGAAAGATTCAGTTAGGACTGTGGCAACCACTGGATTTTTCTTTTTAGGGTTAAATTTAAAGAAACTGATTTATGTAAGCATTCTAGCAGTTCTGGAAGAATTCATTCTACATTACTCGTTCTCAGACTGGTTGGTTCCTATACTGTGAAATAAACTATTTTTTTTAACTGAGTAATTTCAAAAGGAATCAATACAATATATGCTTATGTCAGTGCTTATAAAGTCTCACTCAAGTTTACTCAATCAGCTGATTACAAATGGTTTCAAATTAAAGTTCTGAGATGCACAGACATGATAAATGTGTCAGTATTTCCATAATAGTTATCACATCATTTTTGAAGATCTCTTGATCCTTTAGCACTTAATATGGCTTTAAACTGCAGGAATTCAATTCGCTATATTTGTGTAATCATATTACAGAGACACTGCATCTTAAAAACTCCCTTCAAACACTTTCCTCAGCTGTTTTTCCCATATGAATTCTTTCCCCTCTTTTATTTTATCTTGTTATTTTCTGAATAAAAATTTAACAGCTGAATATACTTTCCTCTGCTTATATTGCATATTGATTATTCTTTGCCCTCAGCCTGTTCTAAACATTAATAATCAAGATTTTTTCTTTTATTAATGACACTATCAATCTTTAATCCTTATGCAATAGAACAAATTTGTCTTCTAAGCATCAAAGACATCTATTTGTAGTCACTTATAAAAGAGTTTTTAACATCTTGCACAAATCTGCCTATTGATTAAGTTCTACACAAAGTAATCTCAGAGAAGCCGTAGTTTGTAATGTCTTTAAAAATTCACCAAATAAGTGGACTGTAAGACTTACTGCACTAATGCAGGCCAACAGTTGGTGTCCTATTGTGCTAAATGCTTTGAAAACACAATGAAATTAAAGTTCTCTGAGCCAAACAATTTATGTTTAAAAGAGATGATACCCATCAGTGAGCGTTCCAAGAACAGATTGCCGGCTATCTGAAAGCTGTTGCCAGCCAATGCATTAACTGACTTGGTGCTGCGCCTCAAGGCTGGAAACACTGTTCGGTGCTATGGTGCTTCATGGGATTGGCCAGGATGTTCAGGAAAGACACCATGCCTTGCTTTGGATCAGCCTTTTCTGTTCCTTGTGCAGGGAACATCTACACTGGAGGATGTTCTAATAAATCTAAGAGGTGTGATAATTAGAGGAAACAGTCACCTTGCTTTCCCTCTGTTGTTGCACAATTTGCTGTGGACTGGAGTGGCATCTATAGCTGTGTTCCCACATTCATCTTTCTGAAAAGGGAAAGAATGTTTGATATTTGCTTAGATCTTGAAAGTAATTGAAAGCAAATGAAATGTTTGAAGTGAAAAAAAAAAAGAAAGAAAAAGAAACATTGAGCAATTCAGGTTGCAGGAGCCTTCTGGAAATCATGCAGTCCAACTCCTCAAAACAGATAGAGCCAGATCAAATAGTAATGGGTCTTGTCGTCTCCTGTTTTAAATATCTCCAAGGATGGAGATTCCATATCCTCTCTATGAAATTTCTAATATTTGGCTTAGCTCATTGTGAAAAAATTCCTTGCATCTGGATTTTCCAATATTGCATCTGGACACATTCCCTCTCACCATTATGTCTGTGAGACTCCAAGAAGAGTCTGGATCCATCATCTCTGTAGGCTTCCTTTAGGTATTTGCAGAAATGGACTGGTATAGGCAAGTGTGACAGTTCGTCATTTGAAAGAATCCTGCTGGAACAGAACCAAATAACAGTAAATAACATCTTGGATGATTTATTTGTTTGTTTTCTACACTGATTCTGAAGGTTCACAGAAATTTCTGTATAGCCACTCCCATGAAAACCACAGAGCAAAAGAAAAACTCTGTAATTTTCAGTCTGGCCTTGTGCATAATAAGAATAACCCTACTAAAATACCATAGGTGGCAGAAAGATATTTCAACCACTCTGTAATTGACCTGGAGAAGATCTCTCTAATACAGCCACTGAAGGCCATAGATGAAAACTGCCCCTGCAGGATTCTGATAAAAAAATACAGGTATTTGGATTGGGTATGGAATGGGAAGGACACTGCTAAAAGTGCAGGCACTGCTGCAGTCTGTAGGGCAGCCCAATGGTATTCATTGACAAAAGAGCTTTGAGATACACCAAAGGTTTCAATAGTCCTTCTAGCAACTTGGCATCAGAAGGGACAAAAAATGGTGTACAGCCCCCTCCCTGCCCTGTACTTGTTCTGTGGACTGCAAGTGTCAGAATGGTGTATTTCAATAATAATCTTCTGGGAAAGGAATCCACTTCATTTGCTTTCCGATGGAGATTTCACACAAACAAACATGAAAACTTGAGATTTGTGTTATTTCAAATACAAAAAATCAAGGGAAAACATATCCTAACAATCTGTCACATGTTGCATATCACAAAGGAGGAACAATGCTCCCCTCCCTCAATGTCCCAGTTAGAGCTTACAAGGCAAAGGTAGAAAATACCATGGCATTAGTATCCCTTGTGCAGGTCAGATTTGATAGGTGTGGCTGGAGCTGAAAGTGCCCCATTGCTGTGCCAATAGAAAAAGGAACCCTTTGGGACAAGGGAAACAAGGAAATAAGATACTCTAACCAAGTGTTCTCTTCAAAGCAACCCTCTGAGAAAGATACTGGACTGTGGCTCCTATTTTTAGTGAGGAATCATATTTAAAGTCTAATGTTAATCTATTCTCTTGGCCAGTTAATACCAAATATAATTAATGCTAGACGTTTATATAAAAAATCCCAGCAACTGCAATGAAGTTTAGCGAGGCCATTGCAACCGGGCTTCTGGGGACTTTCTGCTTGGCTGTTGATCAAAATCATAACATTTTGCCAAAGTGCCATTAGATCATGGAAATAAACTGCTCTTTCCTTTTCAGAGCTGTAGCTAAACCACTGCTTGGAATATAGAATGCTAATATGTAGTTAATGAAACAGGTGATCTAAGAAGCAAGAGTAACTCCAAGTGTTCCTAAAACAAATGCTTGAGGGTTTGTGAGGCCCAGATATTTAGTTCATTATGCCCACCAATATTTTCTGTTCTCCTTGCAATTAAAATATTCTGGGAACAATACACATCAATCTTTAAGCTGTATGTACTCAGAACATTTGCTTACATGCATATATATTTATATGTATATACACATTTACCTTTTTTTCTCAAACTCTCTTTTTAATTTTGTGAATCACCAAAGTACTGTTCCTTAGTGATTCCTGGGAAACTTTTCTACCCCTTACTTGTTCCTCTTGCTTTAGCATAAGAAAATACCCCAGATCACTTTTTGGCTCAAAAACTTAGCTACTTCTGCTACTGAATATATCCAGGAAGAAAATTCATTTGGCAATTCTTTTTTCCAAGTTGCGTGCTCTTGGAACTTGGCTGTGATTAAAGCTGTCTCTTGAGAACATCAGGAAGGTTTTTAACAAAATACACAGATCAGAGAAAAATGGTGTCTCACTCTGAGCAATGATTATTAATTTGGGAATCAACTAAGAGTTTACATGTTATTTAGCCAATAATTATTAATTACTATTTTGTGTCCTCTCAGGTGGAAATCCTTGATTGGGAGACAAAGAAACAGCTATGCTTCCTAGATAAGGTAAAACAAAAATCTGCTTAAAAGGCTAGGTGACTTTTTTTAGGAATTACTAACTTTTCTTAACTAAATTTCATGTTTATGAAGCATATTTCATCTCCTGGCAGCCTTTCCTTGGCCACTTACAATGGTTATGCAAACTTCATACTGACTGCAGTGTACTTCAGCCCTTTTCCAGAAGGAGCTTTTGGGCAAAAAGGACAGCTTCCGTCGCTTTACTAAGAGGATGCCAGTTGTGTGTTACTCAGAAGCCATCAAATTGTCACTGCTGTAGTAGTAACTCTTCATCACTGCTAGAGAAGCTGCCTCTGAAACAGGTGTCAAAAATTGTCCTGCCTTTTTCCTGTCAGTACTTTGAATCTTTCATACCAAGGCTAGACATCTGTGAGAAATTTTTACATTGTCTAAGTCACATTTCTATTTGACTTAATAGTCTTACACCTAGTAGCTGTCATTCCAAATATGCATCTTATAAAGACAATATTTTTGTTGCCTAGGTGGAACCAAATGCTACAATTAGAGAAATCAGACTGATGTTCCATAAATTATGTGAGTATAACTTCCGCAGCAGCTCACATCACATCAGAATATCCAGTACTTAAATAGGAAAAAATTACATAATTTGAAACATATGATATACACACACATAGTGCTGATCACCTGGATATGAATGTGATCACAGTGAGATTTCAGTAAAATTATTGTATCCTATCCTGATAATATTTGTATTTTTTTCTGCTGCATGAATTATCACCTATATTAGTGTTGAATAAATACTCATAAAAACCTTTAACTAAAGCTCATCTTGTTGTATTGCATTCATTATAGTAGTGGAAGACCTAAACCAAACATTGTATATCACACAATTCTGTATGGTCTTACAGATCCTCGGTGGTATCCCGCAAGGCAGTCAATAAAACTTGATCCAAGTAAGTACTTGTGAGATCTGGAGTAACTAAACTCTGTGCAGGGCCCTGGCATGAATGGTATACTTAAGGGTATTAGCACTTAAGAATCAGTTTCCAGCTATGTTAATTAGCACGATGAGGGCTGAAGAGAACCCAGAACAAATATAATTCTTTGGAAGTAAACACAGTTCCACCCTGGTTCTTGGTAATTAACTGAGGAGTTTGCACATTGTTCCAATGCACTTTCTAACCATTGAGCACTGTTGCTTTCAGGACAGGCAGTACAGGACCTAGATATTAACTGCCTGTAGCTGCAGTGAAATGATCTCCACATGATGCTCAGCTGGGAGTACCAAAAAGGGCTGTGAGTTCGAGTTATCAATTCACATAATCCTCTGCTCTCAGGCAGGAATTACCAGTTCTTTTGAGGGAAGCTAATGCAGAACACATTGCTGTGGATGTAGCAATTGCTGACAGAGCTGATGACAGCTGGCTGACTTCATTAATACAGTTGTAGGTATTGCTACTAGAAGCCTCTTAGTACATGGCCTGAGTGCACAGAAGAAAGTCCAATTGCCAAACTCTGTTAATTCATCCTAGCTAAAATATAGCACTTTCTTCCTTTGCTTTCATTAAGTATAATTTTATCTAAACAGTCCCTTAGAAGTATGATGCTGAAGATTTGCTTATTGTGTAAAATCTATCCATAGAAAACAGATGCATCTTATTTCCTTCTATGAGGGTCTCCCTTGTCAGATTCCTCTATGAATTTACATAGTGAGACTTGCCATGAGAAAATGCTGGCCTTCTGGCGATTCACCCAAATCTAGGCATAAAAAGATCAAGTTCTGTGGAGTCCCTCCTAGTTGGTTGTTTGGGAAAAGAAAGGCAATGAAAATTTCTGTAGGAGAGTTTTCCAGTCATAGCTTATCCTATCTTCTCTTTGTCTGATGATAAGCAATAAGAATGGAAGAGAGAGGAGAGATATAGAGGTGCAGCTGACTAGGAGGTCAGTGAACTATGGTAAAGGGCAGTGACCCATCAACAAATTCTGCTGTTAGCAGTGATGAAGCAAATTTACTAGACTAGGCAGGCACATAGGACTGAGAATTCGCTTAACTGTTTTGGTGTGAATAGAGGATCCAGGCTTATATGTGATAACAGGGATAAATAAAAATTAAGCATAAATATTCTTAGTCTGTTTATTGAGATTCCAATAAACACACACCACCATAGATTGGTTAAAGCACCATATAAAGCTAGTATGCTACCGAAGTTGACTTGAATTTCACTAAGATGTAATTACTTCTTTCCTTCTCAGAAGGAAAGTCCCTGAGGGATGAAGAAATCCTGCAGCACCTCCCTGTTGGCACAACTGCTACATTATACTTTAAAGATTTAGGGCCACAGATAGGATGGACTACGGTGAGCTCTGCTTCAAGTCTGAGCCGTTTTAATGGCTAGTTTTCCACAGTTAATCCTTACATCATTTTTTGTCTCTGATATTTCTGCATGATGTCTGCTCTGATAGTGGATGCAGGCAATGAATCCTCATTGCTTCAGTTCATTTAATCAGGGAAAGCAGTAAGAGTTTGAATGCCTGTTTTACTCCCTGGGAGAGCAGCAGTGGAAAACCTGCTGCAGGGTAGGTTGGCTCTACAGAACTAAGATGCAGGTTGTCAAATGGATGTCTACTGTAAAAGCATTAGGAACTAGGCGTGTAAATGCATTTGGCAATCTGCTTCACAGGACCTGTGTAACTCCTGACAAAATTAGGATTATACTCCTATGAGTTTGTCCTGCAAAGAGGCATGGGAGCAACTTCACATGTCAGTACTTGAAGTGACTTCAGCAAGAAAATGCATAAAAGTAAGATTAGTTGCTGTCTGCATGTGACTGTGTCCCAGGATGCCAGTGACAGGCTAATGACAGCTGATAATTCCTGCAATATTAGCAGCCATCCACAAAGACCTTGCATATTTACTGTCTTAGCTCAAATGCAAATTTTATCACAACTCACTTGGCAAGCAACACAGCACTGCTGTTTCTGCAGTGAGGTGACCAATGACCCTTCCAGCTCTTTAGAAAGTCCTTGCTGCGCAATATTACACTAGTTCCAATAAACAGCACAACATCAAGGGAAAAGTACCTCATAATTTAAAGACATATTTACCATTTATTAGCTATGAAACATTAATAAAATCTTGTGTTGATTATAAATAGCAAAGAAAACATTAATAGGAGGTAAAATAAAAAAAGTCAAATGTTCTGCAAGACTGAGTCTTCACACCATTACTTTGGATGCAATTCTGATAAATCAAGCAGCTATTACACAATCCAAAAAACCAGAAAACAGGCAAAAACTTCTAATGGCAGTGTAGACTTCAAGACACACATGCATTAATATATATCAAAATATCACAGTGCAGAGTAACACCAGGCTTCTGTCATGTCATAGTCTATCTTTTACATTCTGCTCTCCCTGCCCTTCAAGCTACTTCACTCAAATATAAGCCAAGAAATACTTCAGTATTATCAAATCAAAAAGACGAACTTGTCTTCTACAAGCAAACCTGATCTTCGCCAGAGAAAATGCTGATTGTAACAGAAATCAATAACCCAACTTTTCTGAGTGACAAAATAACTCTAAACACATTATAGAACAGGGATTGTTTGGGTTTCTTTTTTTGTTTGCTTTATTTTGTTGATGGTTTTTGTTTGTTTGTTTGGTTGGTTGGTACAGACAGATGTACAATCAATTTCCCTTCTTTCTCTACAATAAGTGAGGTATTGGCCTACCATCCTCACTTACAGGAGTGTGGAAAATTCAGCTGTTAATATTTGGCCCAAATTTCAATTTAAAGTGATTTTCCTAAGAAATACATACCTATCTGAAATAAAATCAAGTTAGAGAATAGCTTCTTTGGTTTCCTCACTTTTTTTTTTTTCCCTTTCTTTTTATTTTCCTCCTAGTATTCAAATTAAAGCTTGTTTGAACATAGAATGAAGTTGTTGTCTCCCAGGACAACTGCTGTGCTAACTGTTTACACAGATGGGGGTCACTGTGAACACTTACAAGCTGTGTTTCCAGTTTAAACAAAATTCATCTAGTAGAAACAGAACTCCTATTTCTCATGACAAATTCTTCACCAAATTTCATTTTAAACCAAAATAAAGCAACAGTTTTTGAGTGTGAGAGAAGGGTGAGAGCTGCACAAATGTAACATGCATGCATATTTGTCATGATCTCTGGGCTGCCATTATTATCTTTTCATACCCATACTGTGTCTGCTGCACTGGCAATGGCTGTTTGAATGCAACTGAGGCAAATCATTGCAAAATATTTACGTGCATGTCTACCAGTTTCATAGCCCAAACCCAAACCTGCTACTCCCTCCCTGCCTCTCTTAGTGCCATCCTGGATCTGTGGAGGTGTTTATCCCACTGCATTAGTTATCACAAAGAAACCAAAGAAAAACCATCATCTACTTCAGCTGTCTAATTATTTTCTCTCTTTTTGCAGGTGTTTTTGATAGAATATACAGGTCCATTGTTCATCTATTTTCTGTTTTATTTCCGCATGACTTTTGTCTATGGACTGGATGAGAGGTTTACATCAAGTCCGCACCCAGTAGTTAAGTAAGTCCATTCGCAGGCTTGAGAACTATTTTGCGTAGTCTTATTCCAAATGTGTTGCCACACCTGGTTTTTTAAGCGCTCTTAAATGCCTTTGTCTTGCTGTTTCTAGCTTGGCATGTATCTGCCACTCTTTCCACTACATCAAAAGGTTGATCGAAACCGTATTTGTTCATCGGTTCTCCCGTGGGACTATGCCACTGAGGAATATTGTGAAGGTAAATTGTGTCAGAATCTATCCTTAGCTGCCCTGACAAACCCAGCCTAGCCAGCCTATGCTCTGCCTCTGCATCACAGACTTTTGGTGTGGCTTTTGTAGCAACGCACAGCAAATCTCACCCATAAAGCTGCAATTCTTTCAGAAGATTTCTTAATGTCACTATTATATAACTCACATACTGTCATACTGTTACTAATATTGTAGTAGTCTTACTACTTTTTAGAATTTTAAACCATCAACATACCCTTCCTTTTCACTCAGCTAGCTCCTTGGGTGTGAAGGTTTTAGTAACAAGTTAACTTTAAAGGTAGCACAGGCAGGCATAATGGTGAGAGCTGTTTTTTTTTAAAAAAAACCAACATTTTTGGTAACAGTCATTTTATATCTACTTTGCCCCTAAAATTCTCTTTGTTGTTAAGGAGCTGTTAATTTACCTTTGATCCTGTGCAAAGCAGCTTTGTTGTTCAGCATTTTCTTCTCCACAGGAGCATTCCCGAATGTCCCCAGTGCTTCTGTGGCACAGGGCAGCTGTTGGGATGCAGACCCCATTTCCTAGATTTCTGAGAAGTAGTACAGTGACTGCATGGTTATGCATAGGCTGTAGTTATTTTACAAATGTTTGTAACAGAGTACACACCAGTAGTCAAAAGTACACCTTATACTAAGGAAGACAAGATATTATCAACTCAAAAAACATTTGGGAATTTTAGCATTTGGGATCAAGACAGTCCCTTGTAATTTGCACTATGGCAGTGATACCCTAGAAGCTGAAGCTTTACCTTGTGGCTAACTCCTTACAGCTGTCCAGTGGCTCTGGTCCTTCTGGTTTCACACTTTCAAAATGGAAGGAGGGTCTGGAGTGGAGCAGTGGCCCTCCAAAAGAAACCTCCCTAGAAATTTATTGTGCTTTCTGTAGCGACAGTTGTTAAAAGGTTCACAGATCTCGTTCTTGACACAACAGATCTCGCAGATCTCTTGTTCTTGACACAACAGTGGCTAATGCATGCTAAACAGCACATAAATGAGCAACTTTACCTTGAAAAAAAACCCCAGTGTGATAATTCTTTTTCTCACTGCCATCTCTGACAAGTACTTGTTCCTTTCAGACCATACAAACTGTTGTTGCCAAAATTGGCATTTGTACTAGTCATTCTGATCACTTCCTCTTTTCCATCTTCTCAGGTTGGTGGCACTTGCTTTCATTTTTAAAGTTGCTCACAGTTCTTATTCTACCTGCTTAGCAATGCTTGGGTTTGATTTGCTTTTGTAATTTCATTGACCTTGGTGGTGTTACTCCAAAATTGTGTCAGTGCGAAAAATATCACATCCTTTCCCCTTTTTTCCATCACATACAAGTAGTAGAAAAAGCTTCTTACTTTCAGTGTTTGATCACATACACAGCAGACATAGATAGTTTATTTCCTAAGTGCAGTGGAATGCTGCCTGTACAGGAGACACTTCAGTGTCAGTAAGTAGAAGTCTGAGATGGGAACTGATGAGAGATGTGATTTTCATCCTTTTTTCCCAAATGGAAATAGGAAGAAATTATGCCCTACAATGCAGCATCTTCACCAAAAGTAGTGCGTACTAACATAGAATTTTTTCTAGGATATGTGATTTTTCTAGGCGTTGGAAAGGTAGAATACCTGATTTATCTGAACCTAGTAAACAACTCCCTTAGGGTGAATAATAGGAATTAATACAAAAATTGCATGGTGATAAAGAAACTAGTTGAAAGAAAGATCATTATGGTTGTGCCAGAAAAGGATCTGTCAGACCTTTAATAATAGGGAGGTACCAGTAGAATTCCTCAGAGATTAGTCTCATGATTGGTTTTACATGGTCTTTGTTTACACATGAACATTTCTGGGAGTAAAAAGAAGGGATATCATCACTTTGTAGAAAAACATCTGGAGGAAAAAACATTAGATGTAAATAAATACTATTTAAACCAGATGACAATATAACAAGACAAACAGAAGGGTACATGCTGGTCATGAATAAACATAGGCAAGACACGAAGAAATAGGGATTGTCAATTGCAGTAGTGAAGACAAAAAATCCTAACCATAACTTTGGGAACTCAGGAATAATTTATTTCTGAGATCCCTGCAATATCTGAACTTAACCCACAACATTATAAGAGATTGTTGTAAAGCTTTATTATTCAAGATCCCAGAAACACACTTCCTTCCTTCCTTCCTTCCTTCCTTCCTTCCTTCCTTCCGAGTTACGTAAATTAGCATGTTCCTACCTCNTTCTTTCTTTCTTTCTTTCTTTCTTTCTTTCTTTCTTTCTTTCTTTCTTTCTTTCTTTCTTTCTTTCTTTCTTTCTTTCTTTCTTTCTTTCTTTCTTTCTTTCTTTCTTTCTTTCTTTCTTTCTTTCTTTCTTTCTTTCTTTCTTTCTTTCTTTCTTTCTTTCTTTCTTTCTTTCTTTCTTTCTTTCTTTCTTTCTTTCTTTCTTTCTTTCTTTCTTTCTTATGAGTTTAGGAAATTTGCATGTTCCTATCTGAACCTCACTGGAGATTTTTTTTATGAGCAATAAGGATTCAAGTGGCAGCTGAAAATTTACAGTGTTACTGCTAAGGTCCTTAGCAGTGGTAGACCTCGCTCTTCTTAAAGCTCCTTTTCTTATAACTGAGGAATACTCTTGCAGTAAATCATGTTCTTTGGCTGAATAGTACTTGTTAGGTTTAATTACAACATGTACTGTTGGGGACTGAGCCATGATAATTAATTTATTTAATTTTACTTTACTGAAATCCATTGCCATATGTTCCATCCTGTGCCAAGCCCTGAAGATAGGAAAAGGTTTTTCTGAAGACGCCATTCCAAGATTTCAGGGAACTGTTTCCACCCAAGTTTCTACAGCAGCCAGTAAATTGTAAATGCTGGTTGAAGAAGCTAATGTTAGGGAGGAAGCAGTAGTTTATGGGTAGGATACTACCTACATTGTTCTTCACTGGAATCACTCTTTGGGTTCTGCTGCATTTCCTGGGGAAAATGAAGTAATCACAGAGAAGGTATTTAACTTTTCTGCTCATTTGTCCCACCTGATTTGTAATTACTGGTTAAGAATTTGCTCTTTCTCATCAGTTATCTCTTACATAATCTCAGAGCAAGGACATAATATGTGCTTGTATTCCAACATACCCAAAAGGGTGTCCATTTTTTCTGAGGTCTTTGGGAACTTCAGTGGCTCAATTAACTCTGAAAAGAAAGTGGAAATGCAACTGAATGTTGGATACAACTGTTTGTGGTAGATGAGTGGGCACTAACATTTTCAGAAAAATGCACTATCAGACACTGCAGTCAGCTAGTGCAAGTTGGAGATGCTGAGATAATCACTTTTCCAGGGTATTATTGCTAGAAATGCAGTTCTGGTATATATAGAGGGAAAAGACTGCAAAATTCAAAGAAAAAAGGAGAAAAAAAAAAAAGAAAAAGAAAGTTAAACCAGTCAGGACAGTAAAAAATGCAGCTTTGGATGGGATTTTTGCCTGCATGAGCAGGAAAGGAAGCTGTGAAGGAGAAAGCAGAAGCAACCTAGAGATGTCTAAGGTATAGGAACCTATTTGGAAGGCCATGAAAAAGAAAGAGTACCAGAAAGAGTAAGAGGATCTTTACCAGAAAGAGTAAGAGGATCAGGGTTTTACTCGAAATTGAAAATAGGATGCAAGGAAAGATAAGGCAAAGGAAAGTACAGAAGTGGAGACAAGAAGACAAAGAGCTCATTTGTGGTCCAGGTGATAAACAAACATACCCTAAAACATTAAAAACTGAGGCACTAGGTTTGGTAAAAGAAAACTCAACTGATGAGAGGTGAATTTATGAATTGTTGATGAGGTTAAAAGTCTGTCTGCAAGAGAAAGGCACCTAGAGGTCAGAGCACAGAGCAAGAGGAAGAGGCCGAGAAAGGGCCTCCCTCCCACCTACATATATATAAGGAGGGAGACAATAACATGTCACCAAGATACCAAAGCAGCAATGAGTGTCAGAAAGAAACCCACAGGAGGCAGGGCCAAGGAAACCAAATAAGAGGTAAAGATCGTCTTTGTAAGTAGATTTTTTCATGGATGAAGCCTGTGAGCACTGAGATCGGGGAAGAATGAGTCAGTACAGCCATTAGTGACAGCTATGTTATCAGAGAGTGGAAACTGCATTGTAGAAACACAAGGACAGCAGCAAAAGGAACAAATTAAAGAAATCGCAGTAAAATTGCAGAGGACAGCATCAGGCAGGAAAAGTTAAAGCACAGAAAAGAAAGAAAACTGATGGGATGAAGAAGAGGACAGGAGATTGGGCAGTGTGAAATAATAAGCAGAGAAGAGAGGACAGTGTCCAAATCTGTTCTTACAGTCTCAGGGGTCAGCAAAACAAGTTTCTCTGTAACATACAGTCTGCATGCACTTCAACTTTGCCCAATGGCTTGCCAGACAAGATAAATTTGTTTCCAATCATATGATCATACTTTCTAAAACTGTTTATAAACTTAACAGCTCAAAGAAGTTGTTTTAGAGGAAAACCTAACTCTGTGAGCACTACTTCCTTTCTGTTATTTCCTGTTATCTGCTCCTACCTACCACACATAGTTACTGCCATTTCTTGTTGTATTTTCAGCAGGTTAAACAATTACCCAAATTCATTGTTATCAACAGTCCTTGCAGTGAGTATTGGCCTGAAAGATTGTACTAAAACAAAAAAAAATTGCCTGTTTTTCAGAACTGCTTATATTACTGGGGATTTGCAGCTTGGCTTGCATATTACATCAATCATCCTCTTTACACTCCTCCTTGTAAGTAGCACAACAACCCTCAGTGATTTCAGTATTTATGTATGTACTTTGTGTACCAGTACTAATCACATGGTTTTTTGGTTTTTTTAATAGCTTATGGGAAAAAACAGATAAATTTTGCTGTGATCATGTTTCTGGTAGGTTTCTTGCTCTTTCTATAAAATGTTAAAATATCTTTATTTCTTCTGCCATATAAATGGAGGAGTGAGTAGGATAAGCAGATACTTAGAACTTGAACATTTGGGACATACTACTAAAGGTGACCACTTGCATGCAGAACAGATAAATCTTTCAGTTTCTGACATGATTTTGTACACAAAGGAATATTTTCATTCAGTATCCATTCCAAGACTAGGATATTTATCTGCTGGGATGATCTCTCATAATCTTTAAAAGAAAGCTGGAACTACCAGTTTGTGACACTGTGTTTAAAAGCCAGTGAATTTGTTTTGTGAACTGTTTATTGAGTGTTAAGAATCACAACAGACCATAAATCTCAGAGAACTAGCCAGACAAGAAAGTATGTTGCTGATAATTTCCAGTGGTAAGAGTTTCATATTGCCGAGCTTCAGAACCTTTTAACAGCTTTCCTTATGAATTGAAATTCTTCAGTCACTGTTCATTCTCACAGTTCCTAGAAACATTTCATACATGCAGAAGCAATGTTACTGTAGCAAATAAAGATGTACCTCCGTACAAAGATTTTTCCTATGTCGATGTAACTTGTTTAGAACATCAGCTGTTCACTTGCTTTGACAAACTAATCATCAGTGACTGCAGGATCTCAAAGCAGCTTCTCAGTATGAAAATTCCATGAGGTCGCAATCTATTCACATTTTATAGAGAGACTCCATAACTGAAAGGACAGAGCTGGGAATAAAACTCAGGAGCTCTGGCCACTAGTTATTTGCTTTAATAGTTATGCATTGTAGACACTGGAGACTGTTCCTAATAATATAAATTGGTCCTTTCTATATACTTTCTTCATAATTGATTGGGGAAGCATTCTTTAAAATCAGTGAAGGAAGCTGGTTCAATTATATTTCATGATTCATATCAATTATACTCTAGAGAAGAAAACTTACTTAGAGACCAAACTGTATCTTCCTTAGGATTTTAATAACTTTTGGGAAACCAAGACTATGCAAACAATATTTGGATGTTTTTAAAGACATAAGAATGATCAAAAGATAAAGCAAGTATCTCCTGAGTTTACTTCTATCCCATGTGGTTTATGTAGCTTTCAAGGGGATTATGTACGTAGTAAATCTGATCTTTTAGACATGGAGTCCAGATTTTTTGAAAAATATCATGAATATATAACAGAGTATAATGTGGATTCCTGTTTGAATGAAGATGTGTCATCCTTCTGTCAGCAGTCTTGGTTAAGGATATTTATTATGTTTACAATAGATTATTTTCCTTTTCTTAAATTTTTAAAGGACCCCAGGAAATAAAAAAAGGAAGAAAAACAAATAGAAGGAAAGAACATTTTTAATTCTGTCATACTTTGTCTTGCAGCTGTGTGAAGCTGGAAATTTTTCCATTCATGTTGCACTCAGTGACCTCCGAAGAAATGGTAAAAACTGCATCATCATTTTTCCCTTTTGCGCAGCCATTCATTACTTCTTCAGTTACTCTGCTTCAGGAGAGACCTCATCCTGGGGGGTGTTGATACCCATCAGCTGACTGCTGTGGGAGCACAGGTTGCTCAGCACTGTAAAGACTGGATTCTAAGGGAAATCAAACAGTGCAAGGAATCCAACATCAGACTGTTGAACAGCACTTCTTATCTTACTGTAACCTTTATTGTTTCGGGCCTGGTTGTGCTGGGGGAGCAGTTACACTGGTTATACTGCCAGTGCAAAAGGAAACAGGGCTGGCACAAGCTGTGTTTTGCTGAGCAAGGGAAAGTTTCCTCACAGTTATCCTATCCCTTCTAGTGAGTCCAGAGGACATCCTGTCTTCCCACATCCTGTTTGTCCCTCTCACAGTAATGAGACAAATGAGTAGACAGAGTTGGGTTGTCTTTGCAGGAAAACAATATATTTAGGAGTGTGAATATTTTGTGATTTGTTTTCTAATCTATAGGATCCAAAACCCGTAAGATCCCATATCCAACAAAGAATCCTTTCACATGGCTGTTTTTCTTTGTATCTTGCCCTAACTATACATATGAGGTATGTATTTTCAAACCAGATGTTCAGATTTTAGTTTTGCTGAATATATTTTTGTTTCTTTTGGAATGTTAGACATGGAAGAAACCTCTGAAACAATTCAGCTCAATACATTTCCCCTCCTTCCCTAAACCCCATGAAATCAGATTGTGGACAGGAATTTGTCTGCTCTTCCTCTCCCCGCCCCGAGGCAGTACTGATGGGACTAACCTTACACAGACAGCCTTGAGCCTGGCCAGTGCTTCGCTGTAGCTGCTAGACAAGGCAGATATGCTGTAAAGCAGAGCAAATTCTGCAGCTAGGAACAGGGAGATTGCCACTGAACGTGTGTTGGAATAAGGGGTGCAGGTGTCTGGTGGATTTATAAGAGCCCAGAAATACCACAGCAGGCAGGAAGATAGTGGTCAGACAAACAGAAGATACTGTGATAGAGAAAATAAGCCAAAGTCTTCCCATTTTCTTAAGTTACACAGCCACCTGTGTTGGTGGTGACTGCTTTAGAAACTTGAATCAGTTTATCATTTCATGTTCCTTAATCAGGAGCTAAACTCCCAACTGATTTCAAAAGCAGATAAAGTCAGTGCAACTCAGTTTAAGTCATTCTTGCACAGGGGGACAGTGTCAGCTTTTAAATGCAGTGGAGATCACAGATGTTAATGAGAACAGCATTGGGCCTTGGACTATAGAAAGTTACCGTTCCTGACACTGATGGAGGTCTGATGAATACAAATTAGGCAGAGAAACAGAAAGGACACTGTTTTAAAGCTTAAAATTTGTTATTGTAATAGCTATGGAAGCAAATATGAAAGTTTTGTTTGTGATAATAAGGTACTGTTCACCTTTTAGGCTAAAGGTTATATTAATAGTAGAATCTGATATGGCTGACTTGGTTTTTTTATTTACCTATACTAGGACAAGGTTATTTTGATCAATAGAGAGATAAATGCAAATGCTGTCACCAGAAATATTTTAAATTTCCTTGGCCAAAACAGGTGGGGACCTGGATCAGTTTCACTATCATGACTCAGTGTGTTCCAGGTGAGTAATATTTTGGTACTTCAACCTGAAATTATGTCAGCAGCAAGAGCATGTTTTTAATCTGATAATGAAGTGTATCTTTTTTTCCCTTTCTTCCAGTGGGGCTGTTCACCTTGCTTTGCTTCATTCAGATGACAATCTGGGCAAAGGATAAACACTGCACCTACTTACGAGAATTCAAGGATTATCCAAGTCATAGAATGCCAATTATTCCCTTTTTGCTGTAAGAAAAGAAGGCTTAATTTGAATACTGCACAGAACTTCAAGAAGAAAAACCTCATAAATATCCCACCAAATAAAAATTAATTAAAAGGATTTTGGTGCATGTTGAATCTCCAGTGCTAAGGGAAATTGTATGCACTTGAAGGCTACACTTCCTTACATTCAAGAGTTCTCAACTCAGAAGCACCTTAAGAAATAAGGCTTCATTGCACAGCTGCAAAAAAAAGCCCCTGCAGTTCACTGTAACCTGACTTAGCTTTTTCTGTACGAGTGTATTTAGATTGATGGATCAGAGATATTGAGAAGTCTGTGCTGAAAAGCAGCTCCAAATTTAGCAGTGGCATTCTGCAAGACAGAACTACATTGGAACGAGGACACACCAGCCAACCAGCAGAGCTCAGCTCAGCCAGCACGGCCAGCTGGCCTCAAGACAGTTGCATGATCTGCCTTCTTTGACTTGAAGAAGAGAGTGTGCTGCCTGGAGGCAGGTGCTTTGTAACAGATAACATTACCAAAGAATATGAATGGTTCCTGGAATAAAGAAATAGGCAGTATCTTAAAACCTGATTTGGGTCTAACCCTTAATTTACTAAAAGAATCTGAAGGAAGAAGTATTTGTAGTATTTGTGAATGTAATATCCTGTGCTGGATTCTTTTGTTTGTTTTTGGTCTTCTTCATTAGTAAAGTGCATACGAGTAAGTAAGATTCAGAAGTAATCTAACCTGTGCCATATCTTTGATATCTGGCATGTTTCATATAGCAACTCCTCAGGATACTAATGGACCTTTTATCTAGCATTTTACATCAGGCTTCTCTGAATAGTTTTTAATACACTTTGTAAATACATGAAGTGACTGCTAGTCCTCAGAATACTCTTCCTATTTTCGGAGCCAGGGAGAAAAATCAGCTTCATTTTGGACTTCCTGTGTTTTCTTTGTCACAGGATGTTCTGTGGGACTTAGATGGGTTTTGTGTAAATCTAGTAAAAAAGGCTATTGATATCTATTTGAATGACATTTGAAAGAAGCTATTTTAGAATATGAAGAGAATGCATAGATACTGTTTTATTTCATAATTAATTTATTTATCTATAATAGATGTATAGAAAGATTTTTGCAACTATTTGTAAGGGTGAAATATGCAATAAATTCTAGACTATATTTTAAAACCAGTTGAAATAATTATGGCAAAAAGAGAAGGCTACAGCTGGTTGTTGAAGATTCATAATATTTTGTACAGTACAAAGCAAGAGTGTCCTTATTAAAAAAAATATACATCAATTGAAGAAAAAAATCTTTCAAAGCAAAAACACAAGACCCAGATTTTAATTCTGCATAATGTATCTTAGAGAAGATTTCTTAGAAATTGTTAGATCTGGTAGATAACTGAAGCAATACATCATTATGAATATGTTTTCAGTATTGTTTTTCCACTAGTTAAACTGTGAAGCAAAGAAAAGAGCTAAATGTCAAATGATTTCCCACTGAGTGCAGTGTGGAGTACAAGCAGGTTGAAATTTTCCTTCTGAGGAGGTAGAAAGCACATATCCTATTCACACTTTACACCCACCTAATGTCCAGTCACAGGAAAGAAGAAAAATTTGGTCTTGTTTAGTAACAAAGACATCTTTCCAGGTCTCTGCAAGAAAACAAAACTTTTGGCAGATTTGGACATACTCGCTTTCTTCTTAATCTCCATTTTGACATTTGGCCTCTATTTGAGGCAACTTGAAGATGAGAATGAGATCATTTTAATTAAATTTTTTTTAAAGCAAGTTTCTTGTCTGGATCTGAGATCTGAATTAATTTTTTTCATTCTTGCTGAGACAACCGTCTGTTTTCACTGGCAGCCTGGTGAGACAGTGAAGCAATCTCCCAGTACTAGCCCCATCAGCCAGCACTGTTCTGACCCTGATGGTCCTGTGCACTCAGCATGGCACGAAACTGCTTCTAAGCTGGGCAATGTTCTCTCTGCCTTGGGACCTGTCTGCTGACTTGCAGCAGTTGACATAAGGGTTAAACAAGAAAAACCTGCCAGCCTGAAAGTACCAGATAGAGAATCCATCTTTGATGCTATTTATATGTCAACAAGGAGGAATGAGACTTCTTTTCTTGTACCTTATAATGGACTTTATGTTAAAGGAAGATTTTATTCCATAGCAAGGACCTGCCTTTCCTTTGACACTGTCATCATGTAGTGTTCTGGTAGAGCAGTAGAAGTTGGCTGTTGCTAGGGCTGTTTTTGTTGAGAGCACAGTGCTCAGAAAGGTGCAAAAGTATCAGTGTAATACTGAGAGTGGGAACCTTTGTTTTACCCTTGCTCTGCTCTGGTATGGCACGTGTTTGCACTGTGCACACACTAAACCTGGAGACTGCAGGAACAGTCTATGCAACTCCCTGCTGGTGCAAAGCAGGGGACACCTTTGCTTCTCGGCTGGCTCCAGCTGCACGTGGATGCAAAGGAATTTCCTCATCCTCCATCTGCTGTTTAGCAAAGTTCACAAAAACCTGTGTGAGGAAAGCAGAAAATGTCACCATCCCTTCAACTGAGTTGAGTTAGTGGAATGACTGCTCTGCAGGAAACAGACAGAAAGGGGAATCTGCAGACATCAACTGAACTGAGACACTGCGTTATCAGCTGGGATCATGAGTTCCATCTTTATTTTGATAAACTTCCTTGCAACTTCCTTCCTTGAAACTTCCTTCCTTTGGATGTGTTTGCTTGCAACTAAAATCCTACTTTTTCTTAAGGAGGAGATGGCTTCAGCAAGGTTTGCATGGTTTGCACAGCATGAATTTGGTTTTGATAGGAAGAAGGGGACAGAATATTTTAGCAGGAAGCAGAAAGGCAGCCAGGAATGTCTCTCTAGCAGTCCCACTGAAAACAGCTTTGCATATGTGGACCCTTAGTTACTTAGGAAAGCAGGCAGATGGGGCCAATACCCTCTAGCAAGTGGGTGTTTCCAAAACTCCCAGTGGACTTTCCAGGGTTTGTGTGTCTAATTGCTTCTCACAGTATCTCTGACACAATACAGTCCAAACCTCTTATTTAAAATAAAATGCTATTCTCAGCTCAGTCTCATTCCAAATTGCTGACCTTGACTTGCTCAGACTGCTGCTCCTGAAGGAATAGGTTGTGTGAATTCTGTCATCTGGGAAATGCTATCTTATCAGCTTTCAAATGGCACCTATTTATACAGGGAATAAGTTACTGGTTCATATTGATCCACACTCCTTAATGAGAGGCCTGGGAATTTTGCCTGAGAAAAAGGTGTGAGATAATTCTCTACTCTGACCAATTTGGTCCTTCAGCTGATTGGATACATCCCCATTATGTTGCCTAATTCTCATCATTAGGGCTTTCTCATGGATGTTTTACTTTTTACTCACCTGATCTAATGTTGTTTGAGACACAGAATATTCTTCAATATGCAAGTTTTCCTTATTGGAGATTATTAATCGAAAAATCTTAGCCAGAGAGGAAGAGCAAATCTGATACTGCAGCATGTTGTAGTGTTTCTCTCTTTGTACACTCCCTGGGAAGTTGATGCGTATGAATTGCTCAGCAGGAGTAGGATCTGGAGGCAGCCCAGGCTTTGGGGCTTTGATTTTCAGAGTGACAATGTAGCCATCTCCAAACCTGGGAAGGACATGTGGATTTAGGAATTAGATGAAGAGGTGGTTTCATCCTTCAGGAAGGAAATTAGTTTTCTGCAGCTATGAAAACAGTAACAGTATCTGAAAGATACTGCATAAGATCCAGCTTTTTAGGAAACCCTGTATTTGCCTGGCAGAAGTGGTATGTAGCATAACAGAGCTGAAATGAGATCTGGTCAGATTGTCTAATATATCACAGAGTTGCACCCCGAAACAGGTATGGTTAAACACTGAATTGCTTGTATTAAGAATAGTGCATGTCACATACACTAAGGTTCTCCATTAAAAACCACCATAAAAATATTCTACTTACTTGTATTTTAGCTCCTGAATTGTGCCTAGGCATTTGAAGGTACCTTGTACCATGATGGCTAAACGAGTACAGAGGGCTTCACATTCTTCCATACTTTCAAAACAGAGAACAGATATTTGAGATAAAAGCCAATGGATGGACTTCAACTGCATGTGGATTCTGAATTCTAACTGTTTTTACCTGTGTGAGGTTAGAACCACTGCTCGCCCATCTCTGAGTACACCAACAATAGAGTCCCACAGGAGGCGCCGTGACTGAGGGTCCATTCCTGTAGTCGGTTCATCCTGTAATGGAAATGTTAAGAAAATCAGAATCAGAAAAAAAGGAAAAATCTCTTTAGAATCAAGTAATTTTTTGGACAATAGCATATAATTTCTTCTCCAGTGTAATCTGTGTCTTGAGAAAGCACATACACCCTAAGAAGTGTATGAGGGAGTGGGTACCAATGCATTTCTTGGCACAAAGCAGGAAGGAAACAAGTACAAGAACCTGCAGGTAAGAATAAAATGTTGTCTGTGTAGGGCAGAGCTACAGGGAAGAGAATGCCTTTTCTGGGCAACAATAAGTTCTCACCATGTAATCTTACTTACATAAACATACAGGACATTGCTCAATCCAAGAAACTAGTGAAGTCACCCTGATTTACACCAGCTAAGAATCTGATACTGCATAAATCAGCTAATGCAGTAAGTAAGAAAAACTGTAAAAAAACATCTTGGATAGAAAATTTTTCATTGAACATTTCATATTAAGAGATTATGAGGAAACATTTTGTCAGTTTTCTACATACAAGCAGAATACATGTAAAGGCATATTAAATGGTACAAGGAACCATGCCACTAAAATGTATTAAAATACTTCATAGATTACAAATTAAGGTGGTAGAATATAATCTAAATAAAGAATTTTTGTAGTAATTTCATATAGAATTTCCCTTTAGATATGCAATTATCTGATCATTTATTTTATTTGGCAAGAACTACATTTCAGCATTTGTATCGTTTAGTATAAATTTGTATAATTTATTTAAAACATCTTAAAGTCTGCAAAAGGGTAGCTATCTTCCTCTGTTCTGCTGGATAAAGCAGCCAGGTGTACAGGTCAGAAGATCATCTTTTACATCAGTCACTACACTGACAAGAAAAGGCACACTGAAACTAAATCACAGTTTAAATTCAGATTTTTCTGGATTAGAGATTTTATCTCGAAACATTCTTTGTTGAAGACCTTTCTTTTGTAATCACTTGAGGTCCATTGGATAAATAGTTGTACATCCCAGTCAATGCCTGAAATTAATGCAAAATTATACTGAAATAGCTGTAATTTGAGGACAGGAAGGAGCTTTGTAGCTCTTTAACATGTAGTGTTATGAGATGTTCTACTGAACTATCCCAGGGCCAGGTTTCCATGACACTTACTAGCAAGACAAGAGGTGGGCAGCCGATCAGGGCAATGGCAGTGGAGAGCTTGCGCTTGTTGCCACCACTGTAGGTCCCTGCCAGGTGGTCTGCGTACATTGGAAGTCCCAGCTTCTGGATGCCCCATTCAGCAACCTGTGAGAAAGACCATTTATTTCACACAGCAGCAAATGCATAACAGGCAGGATTGCTGACACATCTCTCTGCTGGCACAAACATGACCGTTCCCTGGGGTTTAGCACATTCATTTTAGAACTGGACCAGGGAAGTACAAAACATTCATGACAACGAGGGGAGTTCTAACTGCTCGAGGGAAAGCCATAAAACAGCCTTAGCTGTAGACTTCTATCTGTGCAAGAATTTAAATTATTTTCTTCTGGAATCTTCTTTATGTTTTCTTTCTTAAAAATACACAACTTTAAATACAAGAGCAAAACAGCAACCAGTATAATTCTGGGTTACAAGAATTGCATCTTTAGCCTTCTGCTGTTAGTGCCACAGATTTGCAAGTACCACTAATGCCTGGGAACCTGCAGTTGATAGTGTGGTCTTGTTACTTAACTGAATGACAGAAACCACTCCCAGGACTTCAATACACAGAGGAACAAGTCCACTTTGGAAATTCTGGCCCTTGGCATGTTAAAAGCACAGTTAATCATCACAAATAATCACTGTAACTATCAAAAGCAAGATTACTTTACCCTCTTGATTTCTTCTGCTGGAACCCCTCGCAAGCGTGCATATAAGTAGAGGTGTTCTCGTCCTGTGAGCAGGTCATCAATGGCATCAAACTGAGGGCAGTATCCCATATTTTGATGGACATTAGAAATGTGGGTCAATATACTGGAGAAACAAAGAAAAGAGTCATAGTTCTGTAATATTCTGTAATACTAGCTCTAAGACAGAGAAGAACAGTTTGAATAAAATCTGTATTTTCTGAGGGAACAACCCTTGTCAGAGGAGAATTAATTCTTGCTGATAAAATGTCCTACTAAAATACCTGTCTGTACATAAGAGCAAGGAGTATATTGTTGTCTTAAGTCAGCTCAGTCCTGGTTAAGAGTGTAAGCCCATTTCCCCTCACCCATTTTCTTGTTAAAGTATAGGCTAACTTAATGAGAAGTTCTTTAAACAGCCACTCAGGTCTTGCTTTTTGAAAACTATGTTTATTTCTAGAAGAAAAAACCAGTTATTTCAACTCAGAGTGTGGTCACTAACAACAGAGAGGCAGGATACTTCAATTGTAGTAGGAAAAGTACAAAATCACAGAATGGGTGTGGTTGGAAGGGGGGTCTGGAGGTTGTCTTGTCCACTGACCCTGCTCAGGCACAGTCACCTAGAACAGGGTGCCCAGGACCATGTCCTGGACACAAAAGAGTTATTGTTCAAATCACATCAATGGACAAAGAATCAAATCCTAATGACACCTAACAAGCCAAGGCACACAACCTGGAAGTAAACTAACATAAGTGCATACCAGATCACACTGTAATAACTTATGACATGCCAGTGCTGTGTAAACAAAGATGTTAGAAACAACCAGAGAAAAGTCCCAAAGCTCAGATCAAAGTACCCCTGTTGAACAGCTTCTCTTATGTTTGTGAGCTCTTGCCACTAAATATGATTGCTTGTCCCACTGTTAGCATTACTACAACTTACCCACAGATTTTACAACAGAGTGTTAAAGGTATAAAATGCAATTGTGTGTTAGCTGTGATCTCGATGCCGTAGAGTTGCTGGATCATTGGGAGTGTGATCTGGACAGTTCTACCCTGGTAAATGGACTGTCACAGGGATTTTTTAAGGTACTTACCTATTGCCAGCCACTACAGCATCTCCAGATGTCACATCAGTATCTCCAGTCAGCATTTTGAATGTTGTTGTTTTGCCAGCGCCATTCACTCCCAAAAGGCCAAAGCACTAAATTGCAAAATTTATCACATTCTTTAATATTTCCAACTTGCAAATCAGTAGGGGCATAAAATCTGAATTGATCCGTGGAATGTAATCCAGTGTTATTGAACAACCTACCTCTCCGGGACGGATGCCAACACACAGTCTGTCCACTGCAGGCTTGCGTCGACCTGCATAAATCTGTATTGATGGCAGGGGAAAAAAAAAAAGGAAAGTTCCTATTTCAAGACATCCACAGAAATGAAAATCATCTGAATTTTTTAGTTTAATGCTATTGGGATGAGGCAACTTTAGAACTAAGATAGGAGCAAATATTTTTTCATTCTTCTCAAAATGTTACCTTGGTCAGTTCTTGTAATTGTAAGATATCTGTTTTGTTTCCTCCATTCATAATTCTTTTTCTTTCTTCTGCAACATCCTCATCTTCACTAATAATAGGTGACATGGCAGTCTCAGCAAACCTGGAAAACCCAAGATACTGAATTGGCCTGGGTTGAGTTAGAATAATTGCGTGAATCAATGGCTAATCTTTGCCAAAATGTGACTGGTGGAAGCAGTGGGGTTGAAACTTCACAGTGTGACACTGGCTGGAGTATTCCTGGTGTTGGGAGAAGCCCTGACCATTAATCTCTAAATACTAAAAAGGGAGGAAATGGCTTGCTCAAAAGAACATGCCATATCAGTCACTGATATGACAATAACCTGCCCCTTAGCCACAGCTTTCACTGTTTGGCTACTCTTAGGAGCTAGTGATGGTCCTTCTACAGAAGTTTTGAGTAGATCTCTCTGCATGACAATATTTTTATAATTGTACCAATTAGTACTCTTGTTGGCAATCTTGAACAGGAGTGAATGACCACTCACAGGTGGTAGGTAGCTGTTTTCACCAAGGGAGCAGCACATTTATAAAGCAGAGAGGGGAAGTTCCCATAGTGTCCAGGATAAAACTTTTCTGTGCCATAGACTAGATTTGCTGTCTTGGGATGTCAGGCTAGTACCTCATAGTACTAGCTAGTACCTAGCCTGACTGATATGGAGAACACGACAAACTTCCCAGGTAATTTTATAATCTCACTATTACAGTGTCTTAAACTAAAAAAAATTGCATTAAAATCTTAATTAAAGAAAACTAATTTCTTTAATAAAATATTCTTATATCCTGTTAAGATAATGCACACTTGCAAATGCTTTCTTGAATCAGGATATCAATTAGATAAGATCAGGTAAGTAAACAGAAAACAAAAAGACTACAAATTGAGAGAAAAATTAAGGAAAAAAAGATAAAAAGAGGAACAAGGGAATAACAAAGATAGTCATCCTTTTAATAAAATAACATTAATAGCACTTTTAGACATACCATCTAGTGGAGAACAAACGGTGCTGCATAAGGAGATTCAGAATGAAGAACACAACTCCTTGAAGAGCCATGGCAACCAGGTTCTTTCCAACAAAGTCCCACTGAAAGGGATCAGAAACATGTTCCTCACCTTTGGAGATAGCACCAGAAAGAAAGGTGAAATACTGCTGAAAAAGCCCACTACTCCTCAGAACAAAAAGCATAATCATAATGATTGACTGTATTTTACTTACTCATGATCAGGCAATAGTTTTAATTTTTCTAGTCTTATAAAGATTCTTAATAAAATGCACTCCAATCTCAGCTGCTGCATGAGAGTAAAAATAAATATAATCTCTCTGAATATGCACTAATTTGGATATCTTTACATGAAACTTGCATAGATTATGTGAAAAGACACATATTTTCTGAATAAAACCAGATTAGTTCTGCTGTATGACTATTCTTCTAATAAGTTTTCTGATATCAAAGACAACCATATCCCAAGAGAATGCACTTGAAGAACAACAGTAACTTTAAACATTAACTGGGGTATTCAAATGAAATGACAAAATAAATCCTCCTGTAATGACCTAAGTTCTTCCAAACAAAGGATAAAAAGGCACCAGAGTCTGACACTGAGTGAATGGGTTCATTTCCAATACAGACTACTGGTTGGGCCATAGAGTTCTGGCAGCACTATCAGAAGCCGTGATTCCTTCAGAGAGCATGAACTTTCATACTCCTCATCCATCTGATGATGGAAGATGTGAGAATTTCAGAAACATCTACTACTTTTCTGAGTTAATCCTTCCAAACATCTCATCCAAGGTCAGGACATGTGACACTGCTATAACTTGTTTCTTATTGGCTTTACTTACCAAACCTCGCATATACTTCAGTCACAGCTTGGTTCATGGCCAAGTCGATGAGTCCACGGCCCAGGCAAAAGTGTGGGAGGACAAGCAGTACATTTTTCAATGTTTTATTAAACTTCAGCAAAGACTATAAGAAACAGAAACAACACGAGCTGTTTAAACCAGACCTGCTTAAGAAAACATAGCAACATAAGTGAAAAGTTCTTTGTCATGTCAGAGATACGGGATGTTCTGTTCTTACAACAGAAAACACAGAGTGTTTATCAAGTTACACTCAAAGCAACATAAAATGCAAACAGCAGAATCCTGGCATACACTGCCACAGACAAGGTGCTTGTGAAAAACTGGCAATGAAGGGTACAGGCAACTGCTCACCTGTACCTGCAGTTATTACTCAGCAAGTTTCTCACTCGTTTACTGCCAGACAAAATGGCAAGGTAGAGACAGTTACTGTTAGGGATGGTTATGCTTGGATGGTCTTTGCACACCTCTTTAAAGCCAGGGATTAATAAAAACATGTATTGAGTTTGCATGGCCACGTGGTAGCGGGGGAGCTACAACGGGTGGATTCTCTGAGAATTTGCTGGAAGCTTTGTCCATGTCCAGCAGAGTGAATCCCTGGCAGCTCCCAAGATGGATGTGCCACTGGCTGGGGCTGGGCCAATTAGGAATGGTGGCAACACCTCTGTGATAACATATTTAAGAAGAGATCAAAACAAAAAGTGATTGTGCAGTTATAATTGTGGCCAGAGAAGGGCAGGATGGAGAATATGTAAGAGGAAGAATTGCAGACACCAAAGTCAGGTGGGGAGGAGGTGCTCCTGGCACTGGAGCTGGGATTCCCCTGGAACTCATGGTGCAGCCCATGGTGCAGCAGCTGAGCCCCTGCAGCCCATGCAGGTCCATGGGGATGCACAGATCCACCTGCAGCCCCTGGAAGATACCCATGCCAGAGCAGGTGGATGCCTGAGAGGAGGCTGTGACCCCATGGGAGGCCCATGTAGAGAGGAGTCCATGCTGGAGCAGTCTGTCCTTGAGGGACTGTGCCCTGTGGAAAAGTGACCCATGCTGGAGCAGCTTTGGGAAGACTGTTGCCTGTGGGATGGACTCACATTGCAGCAGTTTGCAGAGAACTGTTGCTCATGAGAAGGACTCACACTGGAGAAGTTCCTGAAGAACTATCTCCCATGGAGGAGACCCTGTGGTGGAGGAGGGGAAGAACTCCTCTCCCTAAGCAGTGGGAGAAACAACATGTGATGAACTGACCATAACCCCCATTCCCTGTCTCCCTGTGCCACTAGGGGAGGAGGTAGACTTGGGAAGGAGGGAAGGCAGGGGAGAAGGTGTTTTTTCATGTCTTATTTTATTTCTCATTATCTCGATCTGACTTTTTAATAATAAATTCAACTAATATCTCCAATATTTGCCCGTGATGGTATTTGGTTGGTGATCTCTCCCAGTCCTTAGCTCATGGAGCCTTCATCATATTTCTCTCCCCTGTCCAGCTGTGGAGAGGAGTGAGAGAGGCTTTGGTGGGCATCCAGCCAGTATCAACCCCCTACGAAACATTACTTACTGGATTATTTTCAAATAATTCCAGGATGAATGTAATGGCACTGCTGTTGATTCCGACAAAGAGATTAATACAAGACAATGCAACATAAGCAGTGCTGGGGACACTGAAGAAAGAAGACGCAGGGTACATCATGGGAATTACTGCCCATCTGCATGCAAGAGATAGAAAAAACTATGATAACTTCTCAGTATTCTCATCTCAGTATTTCTCAGTTGGCCTAAAGAAGACATAAAATTGAGCTTTCTTCCCATCCCAAGTGTAACAAAATGGTGTAGCCAACCAGCAACCCACCACAGTATTTTCTTCCTGGTTACTACATCAGATTTTTTCTGCTCAGTATTTTTTTTGCTATTAAAATGCAGGGCAATAGACACTGCTAAAATTGAGAAAACTTAATGCTAGCAAGGCTGCTATCACCCCAGGTATCCTTGCACATCTCAGTGAATTGTACACCAAGAGGAAGAAACAAAGAAATGTTAGATAAAGCAAGTGTTCTGCTTTGCTAGATATTCCTCACCCCTTGGAACTGTCCAAAGAAATTACAAACTCTGTAAATTTTCATATTTTTTTCTAAGCCCTCAACCATTGTTTTTTTTTATTCCTGATTTGGAGCTTTCTGTGTCATGATTTCTGGGACACAGCAAATGCACATGCAGCAGCATGAGGTATTCCTTTGGAATAAACTTAAAATGCTTAGCAACAATCAGTCTGACCAGGAGAAACTCTGTAACATCAACCTGAACTGTTAATGGGACAAGTCACATTTTGCCAGAAAGAATCATTCTAAGTTTCCTATTGTGACTGCAACTGGACACAAGTGCTAATGTATGATTTTATGAATTTACTTTTCTTTCTGTTTTTTGAGTAGCAAATGATGAAATTATTGAAGTGACTTTATACTTTTTCGGAAAATTTAATCTCAGCACGTTTTAAAATATTCAAAGACATTTAAGATGTCCATCCACGCAGCCATGAATTACTGTATTTTTAAAAAATACACAATGCCACAGACAACTTTTTAAAGATACCACTACTGAACTTTAAAAAACTATAATTCAAAATTGAAACAAATTAATATTCTGATAGCAGTTTTACAGAGATTAAATGCTGAAGATGCTTTGCAATGTCTCAGGAATTTCATTCAAAGAACACGATAACTTCAGAAAATTAAAGGTAGTTTGCAGAGAAAATAACTTCCTTCTTAGGCTCAATTTGTGATACACAGAGGAGGATATGAAAAAATTATTTATCTCTTTAATTCTAGAAACAGATCTGGTCAGTTGTTTTGCCTAAACTACATCTGCTGAAGGACTACCAGGGGTATGATTTTATTGATAAAAATATATGATCACTAATTAAATGAGAGAAAGCGAATTTCAGTCAGCCTTACAAAATGCTGTTTTGTCAACACAAATGCTCATTTGCAGTTAAAAAAGTGTCGAAGATTCAGTACTTTTTGCCCTTGGGTTAAATGCTGAAAGATACTTTAGTACTGACTGTGAATGTGAAAAATGAACAACCACTAAAATTCCTATGCAATGTACAAGGAAGAAAGCAGCAAATGGAACAAATATATTTTCCTGTAAGTGTCACATTTAATGCTTAAAAATGTAAGGCAGGCAGTGACAAAAGAATCTCTTTTGTAGCATGTGACCAGACAGAGTATGTAAATCTCAATGTAAACCACTGTGGCAGAGTCCAGTTTTAACCTGTTTTGGATCTACTCAGCTCTATTCTTCAAAGCTGGATTCCATTAAGTACCGAGCTCAGTAACACAAAATAATTTCTGTATGAAATACAGGGCCCACCTGCAGGAATAACCTTGAACACTCACCCATACAGGAGCAGCAAGGCAACAACCACAGGGAGATTAGTCGGAGAAGCATATGCTTTCTTGTTGAATCCAGCGAATATAGCCACAACCATTCCAGCACTCAGTGCATAATTCACCTGCCACAGCACAGGGTGAAGATCAGTGTGTAAGACCTGAGAAGCTCTGCAAACATATCCTGATCCTACACATCATTCCAAAAGGATTTTATATTAAGGAACATCAGAATTTGAGTTAGACTAGTCACACTGAATCTTTTGGATCAATAGGTCCCTGGCAATTCTCAACACTTTTCTAAGACATCTTTGTCAGACTGTTCATAAAATTACAATGGATATTGTTGTTTCTTAGATTATGGTTTGTGAGTCAATTATTTCATAGTCCTGCTGCCAGGCTTCCCACAAAAAGGGGCCATGGGTATGCAAGGGAAGTGCAGTTTCTGGTGATGCAAACAAAGGGTGTGTAGGGTGGGAAATGTAGTTACTTGAGCCACATTCCTGGGAGGAGGCTGAAGTGAGTATGCTTGGCCACTGCTCCATTTCCCTGTCCAGTACTAGCAGCACTACTCTACAGCAATGCACAGAATTCCCCATGCAGAACGGATGATAGCATTTCACAGAACTGCTAACACCACTTAATGCCTTTGCATCACGCTGTCAAGGGTAATGGCCAAGCAGAATTCCTGTCAAAGAAGCTGCTGTGAACAGGAGGAACAAGAACTCTGAGACCTGCTTCTTTCCCCTCATGTACTAAAATAATGCTTTGCTTTATCTTCTCCTGAGAGAATGGCTTACAAATCCTGAAGAGTTCTGGGCTTTTCAAATATTGATTTTCTTTTCTTTTTAATTTTTTCAATACCACATTCATGCTTTTCTTATTGCATAATCCCTTGGCTGCTTTCATGGTTGTGAAGGCATGACCAGAGAAGCAGCACTTGTTGTGCCTCAATCAGCCAAAGAATTTTCTCCTTTACCACAAAGCGGCTGGAGGAGTAACAGGAGGGAAGCTGAGCCCTGTCTAAGCAAGTCTAGACCTGTGGTATAAATCTTCTCGAAATAACACAGTGACCATGATACAGCGACCTGAATGACTATGTCATTTTAGACAACCTTGAGTATTTTGTCAGCCATACAGATACTGTTCCAGCAGCCCATGAATCTTCCCCACTTAGGTCTTTTGAACATCTTGAAATATCTTTTGGGTCTTCTAGAGGACAGGAGTGACTAGCACCAGGCAATGAGGCTTTCCCCTGCTGTAGTAAGTTGTACTTTGCTATGTATTCAGTTGTAAGGACTGGAAATCCTAAGACCATGAAAAACACAGCTTCATTAGTTGAGTAATGAGCTGTGCACCTGAATTAATTTCCACATCTGTAATTAGTTCAGAGGCCAGATCCTTAGCCTTCTCTCTGAGACACACTTAGAGAAATGAATGCTTTGCAATGCTTGGAATCACCTTCACTCAACTCACTGATTAGCCCTCAGCTCACGCACACCCAGGAAAACCACAAGCTGTGGATCAGATCAGCAGTTACTTACTATGTCCCACATGAAGTTAGTTAGCCAATAGATAACAGGGCTGACACCACTGACAAACTGGAGATGCTTGGCTTTTGTTACACGTTCTTGGATCAGGTATAAAACAAAACTGGCTGGTATAAAGGACATGGCAAAAATCACACAGATGGCAACAACAGCATCTACTGAAGTGGTCAGCCTAAAACAGAGCACAAGAAGGAACTGTGAGGAAGGGAATAGATGTAATGCAGCACTATATTAGCATTTGGGGACTCTGGAGGGTATTTTAAGATCTAGAAGTAGCAAGGCGGTTTCTAAGTAGAAGACTTCTCAAGTTTCAAAATGTGCTAGAGTATTTTTCCAAGTTGTTTTGAGGACTGTAGCTAACACATACGGCATCATTCCCTGATTTTTTACTTGCTTTTGTTCTGTGAAACTCCTATATATACATATATATATATATATACTATATATTGAGTTAGACAGCCTTTCCGGTGTGGGGTATCTCAAACTAGACATTCAGGCACAACAGCCAAAGTACTCTGGAAGCAGGGAAAAGAGAAACTTAAAAAGGCAAATTGAAGACAGTGAGATGAAACACAGATTTTGCCTCTGTGCTATAATGCAAAGTTTTCAGTTTCATTGAATTCTGAACTTAATAGGAGAGTGGAAAATCTTGTCTTTTTAGGGATGTCTTTTTCAAGAAATTATGATTTTCAGATTCTGGAATACACCAACCCTAGTACATGCCATTGAAAATCTACCTGTGTGCTGTCCTTGGCACCAGGACAGCAGTGGTCAACTACTTGACCTGTAGTAAATTATAGATAATTTCTCATTCTATTTTTTATTACATGTTTTATTTCAGAAGTAAATGTATTGGATTTGGAGCATGAACAAAGATTTCAGAATTTTTCTGCTTGGGAATCAACAGAAACATGCAATAATGTATAACCAATAGTCATAGTTCCTGTGCGGGATGGGAACGAACTCCTATGGGAATACAATGAAGCATGAATAGATTCTTGTTTAGAATAAAACTTCAGGGAAGGGCCTCCACATTCTGTCAATTGAACTCTTTCTGCTCAGAGTGTGAGCATGTTGGAAGATGCAAGCTGCCATGAGAGGAAGCGGTAAAAGCCAGAAGTCACTTACACAGTGACTTCAGAGAGTTGTTCCTTGGTGAGGTTCAGAGGATGGTTTATAGCAGTAATCCCATGTTCCTCAGGGGCTTGGCCAGTCCTCAGATGAGCTCTGAGGATTGCATTATTGGCTACATTGAGGAAACTAACCATAGCATGCCAGCCTTTATTGTTAAACCACACCTAAAAAAGTCAGAAAGCACAGATTAATTTAAGAAGCATTCACTGAGCTACAGGAGAAAATTTAGCTGCCTTTTATCTACTTTGGTGGGCATTGTCAGCAGGGGCGAATCCAGCACCAGGAATTCATAGCTCCCAGGCACAGTCCTGCAGGAGGAGCTCACATACTATGCTTTTGAAAGCACTGGATGACTACTGGCAAGGGATTTTATACAAGCACATTTTAAAATTTAGTGTACTACTCAAAGTATTTAGGACAGCAAATAGTACTAAGAACATGATTTTTAAAATCTCACATTTGAAATACTATGAATAAGAATTACTTATAGTAGGGATACAGTGTTAATACCAGGTTATTTCTAAGTATAGCATTTCAGCTCTTCTTGCATCTGGAAATGCCACCAGCAATATTTTCACAATTTGAAGTCCATGTCAAGAAAGACTGTAAGTTAGCAGACTAATTCCAGCAAATACCTTAATATTATCTTCAGTTTCCATGTATTTAAGGAAATTAGGGATTTCTTTAGCAGCAGCCAGTGAAGTTTGTCCCTAAAACAAAAAAAGAAAAAGCTAGAGATGAGTGCTCTAGGTGAAATCTAATGCTGCAGTAGCCATGCTTTAGTAAGGGGCCAAAAAACAAAATTAAAAATCTTGCTTACTCCTGTCACATTCATCATTCGGCCAAGATCACTTAAAAAATTGACAATTTGATCTCCAGAAACGTGAAGGACTGGAAGCTTTCCTCCAATAGAAATTCCTCCATATCTAGTAAAGAGAAGAATATCATTGATAACTCATACTACATACCCATAACTGTACATTAATGGAAATACTAAAAAATGTACCTAATGCAAGTTTAATTTCTATACATCACATATTTCATGTATAATAATTTTTACTCTGTTTCTAACAAGTTGTATTAAGTCTTTATAGGGCTTACAAATATTAGCAGCTCTATCAGTTTCTGAGAGGTTTATGCCAGGATCCTGAGAAAATTATTTTGATAGAAGATTTGGAACAAACAGTGATTTCTACAGAATAAAATCTTTAATGATTTTATATAATATAATGATTTAGACAGCATGGAGGACTAAGGACAGCATAGACCTCAGTTAAAATTCCAGATGCTCTGAGAGAAGCAGGTATTCACCAATATGAGTACCAGCCATCACTCCATAATTATAAACACTATTGCACAAGATGAACTAAAGCCTAATCCCATAGAAAGCAATGCTTGCACATGAACAAGCCAATATTCCTTGAAGGAAGGCAGTCATCCTTCAGCTGCTATCTTTGAAGTGAACTCCTACTGCTGGTGAAAAATGAAAAAAGTATGTGTTTCAGGCTAACCAGCCATCTTCGTAAGCTTAGTAACTGCAGTGTAGTCATCACACACTGGAGTTAGCTGCTGTCTCTACCTGAGTGTAGAGAACTAGTGGAATCTGGTCTACAACTACTGCACATTTACAGAGCAGGCATGAGGAACTGGGGTTGTCACTTCTGTATTTGAAAGGCTGGTGTCTAGCTTTCATCTTACTCAGGTCCTTTTTTGGAGGGTTTATATTTTTTCTGCAGCACTGAAAGAGCTGTGTCGCAGCACTATCACAACATACTATACTATACTATTGTATTGTAACTTCCCACCACACAGTTCCCATTAGTTAGACTCCTGTAGGTAACGAAACTCTGATAGTTCCATTGTACACCTTTTACCTTCATCTTGTGGGGGGAGTTCAAACAAATATAACCCCTTGTCTTTATAACACCCTTCCTGATCCTCAGCCTATTTCCCATTGAAGCCATCTCTTCTACACTATCTGCCACAATTCCCTTTGTCCATCTGCATAAACATTGTGAGGCTCCCTCGTTAAACAGAAATGCATTGTTCCTTTATTTACCACCTTAATCTGTGAATTGGTTTCTTACCTCTGCTCATTGACCCAGTATTTACTCTTCAAGCTGAAACAGACAAAGAGAATCCTCTTTCAATGCACAGAAACAAAGTCGATGATATTGTCAGGCCTAAATGAAAATTAAAGTTGAATTCCTATACTTTGCAAACCTCCAGTTGGCTGCTCTTTACTTTGAGTTGTGGTGCTGGCAGGACTTTTGGCATTCCCTGCAGTGTGTTTTTGGCTTTTTATTTTCTGACATGATTAATTTCCAGTTCATGCAGAGATAAGTAAGATTCCTAAAGCGACACATACTAGGCTATTCAAATCCATAATAAATTAATTTTAAAAGATGTATCTAAAGTCATTATGACACATGCTAAGAGGAATCAGTCAAAGACAGTTAGCACACAGCTAATATAAAGGGCATTTCAAGAACTCTGCTGGGAACTGAAAAAGTAGCAAGGCCTGAATCAGAGATAATAGGCTGTGGATGCTGCACAGCTAATTACCAGACACAGCACATGGCAAGCTGAGGTGCTATCAGTAGGATAGATGTATCCCTGTAACATTGTCCTTTGGCTGCTCCTTAGCACTTATGGGAAGCAAGTGATAATTAAGTCAGGCAGATGACCATGCTGGCGTGGCTGCAGTTCTTCAGGGAGACAAAGTAGCATCTCTGCAAGGCCGTTCATCAACACTGTACAAAGGCACCATTTTTCTCACCATTAACAGGGCATTCCATTAGCACTGAAATTTAGCTCTTCCTATAAAGAAGTACCTGCTTATACAAACAGGTATAATTGAAAATATTTAGCTCCCCTAAAATCAGCCTCTTCTAGTCTTATATCAGAAATATGGACATGGTGCTCAAATCTACAGAATACTGTGGCAAATTAGGTGCTTTGTCATTATTAAATAAGAATTTAATCACCAGGTACAAAATACTGCATGTGAAAAAGAAATAGAGATTCATCCCTACCTTCCTTTTATCAAGGTGGGATAGGTTTTCACTAGAAAATCTGAAATATTTCTGTGGGTCAGATCTTGAAGAATTTCTGTGCTGCGTTGCACTCTCTGGCAAGAAACAAAAACCTAATTAATCACAGTAAACTTCAAAGTCTCTTGAGCTATTAAGTGTTTGTCAGAAAAAGAGCAAAAGCAGCTTTGGTTCAGAGAAAATGATCAGGTTCATAATATCACTGAAAGAGAGTGGGTCAATCCTTCAGTGGGTCATTTCTAGCCCAAATATCCTTACTTTACTAAGACTTCAGAAGAAATCAATAAGTTTGTGATGCATGACACAAAACAGTTGTATGTCACTCTGAAACAGTTATTTGCAACAAAGGTCAAGACTTGATCTTAGAGGTGTTTTCTAAACTTAATGATTCTATGAAAACTAGAAATACTTTAGTCATTTTGCTAACGTGTTCAGCCTGGCAAACAGAAATATTAAAGATGAACAGTGTGTGTGGTGAGACACTAAATTAGTGAGCTATTACTCTGAGAGTGGCTGCAGTTCTATTTAACTTATTAGAAAAACATTTATTAAATACAAACACTGACAGGCTGTAATTTTCCTTTGCTCTTCAAAAGAGCAAGCACATTTTATAAAGGGCACTACTAAGATCATTCATTGATAGGAGAGGTGGGAATGTAACTCTGTTTTCCTCCATACAGCATCAGTGGTTATTAAATGACTCATCTTCATGCACATGCATACATTCATTTTACTAGCTTAGAACATTCTTGCCAGAAATGGAACTGAAAGACATGTAAAAAAATAACAATTAGGGGTTCACTGAATATTAACTTTTTCATTTTAATGAGGACCACACTCCATGTTTTTTAAATTGTGACCTTTTTCTTTTTTCTGTTTCCTCTTTCTCCCTCCTGCCCTTCCTTTCTTTAAAGAAAGGTAACCTTCTAAATAGAATTGTTCTTTGAGGCAAAAGAAGATACGTTTTAAAAAAAATTATGCAACAAATTGTTAAAATTTTTGTGATTTTCTTGTACATGAAAGGTTTGCAATTTGGATGAAAACAGTGATAAAAATTTATTTAAATGTGCAAGCTTTTCCAATACCTCTGAAACTGAAATCCAAATTCCAGCAAGTCTTGCTGTCTTGAAAAAGAAGGTACTCAACTCCTTCCATGTATATTAGCATGGCAAGGTACTTAGACACTAATCCCTTTTCCAGCACTTGCTATAAAACTTTTCTACAAAGATTTATGGCACAAGGACACAACCTGTGGTGGTGGGAGGCCTCCTGCACCTGCAGGGCATTCTGGCAGCATAGTGAGTCTCTTGTGAGTGCTGCACTTGCAGGAAGGTGATGGATTCTCAGGGCTCCACTCTTGGCTCAGCAGGAGGCCGCTTAGGTTAGGATGAACAGCAGGTGTGTTCCAGGCAGTTGGCATATTATTGCATGGGTAGTTCCTGTGTAGAGGAACAGAGCTTGAACAGAGCTGTGCAGATGTAACAGCCCATGAGAACTCACAAATCTACAAAATCACAATGCTGTAAGCAGATATTCCCCCCTCAGCCTCCATCCTGTGAGTTTTGAATAAGAACAACATTTTAGAGTACTTGCTACACATGAACAGTCTCCCCCCCACATGTCTGCCAAATTTAATGCCTTCAGCTCGCAGACAGGACACTGAAGGAACAAGGGGACTGTGTTTGATCCATTAGTACTCATGAAATCTGGGGTGGACATATCTTTGTGAAGAAATTATCACTTTCTTATGCAGTATCTTTTCTCTTTTTAAAGTTTCCTCTTTGTTTCTGCTATACAAGGTAGAGGAGAGGAACAGGAGAAAAGAGGACAACCAGAAGGATCAACTTGCTGGATATCATGGCTGGGAAAGAGCCAGGAGAAAGGGAACAAAAGTCAAAGCATAGCAAGCCAGTGACAAATGGCTGCAAAGCAGGACTCACAGGCAGAGTAAGCAGGTAGGACAACAAAAGTTGGAGCTCTACTAATGTTGCCCTCACTTCACAGTCAGAATAGTTTCAAATGATAGACACTGTCCTATTGCTACTTCACAATCTGAGCATTTGCTGAAGTTATTGCTTCCAAACACACCAGTGAGAACAGGAGGAACCTGAAGGGACTCAGACATGGAAGGTGCCAGGGAAGCTGAGAAGATATGGGCCTGAGGCCACTGACGTACTGACATAAATTTCAAGGCTGCTTAACTCTAAATACCAGGCTACATGAACTGGTTTCCAGTCCATCCATTTGAGCACTGTGAATTATTCTTAATCCATGGCAGTGTTATCTTGCTGTTTGTTTGTTACTTTTGACCCAATATTAAATATTATAGCCAACAACACATTTAAAGCATTGGCTCTTGTGAAGAGTCAAGCCAACTCATTCTTATTTCACTGCTCAAGTTCCACTAGAAATACCCTGCTAGGATCTCATTCAAGAGAAATTAGCTAGCAACTTACAAAAGAGGCTGATTCTTCATGCAGCGAATTCCAAATCCTGGTTTATTCAAGAAAGCATGAGTAAGGGAGACCATCTGCTCATTGCCAGGACGTTCATTGCTAAGGGAATAAGATGGGATTTTCTCTATAAAATATTTTTTCAAACTATTGTACTGTAATACACATAGCAGCTAGAGAGAGATAGCCATATGGCAGAACCAACTGCCCCCCTCCAAATGCTGATAATTCAGTTGTTTTACTTATTTATGTAAAACCCCAGAACAGGCTATGGTTCTTATCTCCTAATACTAAAGCTGACTTTTGACAAAGTCCAATAGCAATGTTCTCCAGAAAGACTTGAATCCTCATTTCTATTCTCTCAGTGCTGTCACAGTCAGTAATCAGAAGATGAAAAACATATTCTGCATTTTCATTTGCTGAGGCCTGCATCTCCTGTTAGACAGGATATGTAACTTTATTAGTGTTGAGGTCCTGAATTCAGGTAGGAGGAGAATACTGAAGTCAGAAAGATATTTGAAAGACCATTTGTTAGATGTACAAGCAGCTGTATGGGCACCAATTTCAAGATACTTTAAATCTGCTGATTCCAGTGAAGTGAATGTTTTCTTACATCACGTAGAGTGAGAAAAGACCAGCGTGACAGGGCCCCATGATGCTAATGCTAGGAAGAAAAAGGTGTATATGTGACAGGTGTACTTTAAGTGATTCCTCTTACCTGAAGAAAGTAAACTGTTGTCCATAGATCCAAGGGTGTAATGTTAAGGCGGGATATTCTCCAAATGGAGGAATAATGACTGTAAGTACTAGAGACAGCAACACAAAACTAGCAGGGAGAACAACCTGCAGGGAGCACAAAAACTTCACATTAGGCTATTATATATACATTGTAGACTGACGTGGTACACACCCCATAATATTATGTAAACAAAGGAAGGACAGCAGGAGCACAGAGATCCAGTGTGGTTTAGGTCCTGAACATCAACAACTTAATTTCCAGTGCTTTTGCTTAAAATTCTGGTTGTCATAGAACTGTATTATGTTAAAAATAAAACACTGGGCTAGTAGTGACGGAGTCATGAACTTGGTGCAGTTGGTAGACTCCAGGCAGAAAGAAATAAAAGAAGAGGCAGAAGAGTTGGAATCATAATTGCACTGTTACCCATTTGCAGCACCAGGATTGCTTTCCACAGGCCATCACTGCCAGAAAGACAGTGTTGAGAATGTCGTGGGAAAGAATCAAGAGCAGCCAGTCAGTCAATACCTGTGCTAGGAAGTCCTTGTGGCTGCGGGAGGCATGGTGGAACCGTTTGATGAGCAGCGCTTTGATCTGCTGATGTACAAGCTGAAAACCCTTATACTGTGTTGACCCTTTGCCTTCGTTTTGATCCCCAGCTCTGCCTACTGGCATTCGAGAAGTGTCACTAGTTTTCAGTGCAGTTTGTTCAGCTGATTTGTTCTCAGCAGAAGTTTTGCCAAGAGCAGAACCATTTTCTTGAGTATCTCCTAGGTTAAGATGAGAAGCAGCAGAGAAGACACTTTATCTTCCACACATGAGGTAGCACAAACACTTTAATGAGACCCAGATTTTACTGGCTGTGTATATCATATCACCAGATTGTTTTAATTACAACTGTTGCACTGTAGTTGTATTTAGTGACATCATACAGTTTAACACTCCTCTTACTCAGCAGGATGAACAATATAATCATCTATGTAGTTTATGGACTAATAGTCAGCAAAGTACTTTTTATACAACTACTAAGACCATTGACATCTGGGTGCTCAACACCCCACTTCTACTTGCATAGTGAAGAACCTCATCCAATCTAAATACATTTTTCTGTTGACTTAATCTTGTTTCTCAGATATCACATCAGGCCCTAAAAACAGATATTTGCTGACCAAATTTATTTTATCAAGAACACATAAAAACTGAAAGTTCTGCAGCTCCTCTTCACAGAGTGTTCAGAATAAAAAGCAGTCCCAAAAACAGTTAATCAAATATGGATTTTTGGATCTATACCTGTTTTTTGCATTTCAGGGTCAGCTTCTTCTGTGACCTTTAGAAAAACCTGCCACAGAGAAATACATCTTCTGGTTAGGAAAAGAATAGTTAAAATAACCTGACCTTTAAATACCATATATCATCCTTCAATATAACAGAAAAAATATTGGATACCTTTTCAGTACTTCATCTTATTATACAATCAGAGGTCACTTATGAAATACCTCAGAAAAGAAATGAATGAACAAACATACAAAAAAAAGGACATTTCAGGCTAATGGGTCATGCTCCACAAGGCTACAATGAAGTCAGGCTTGGATCCTTTCTCTAGACCCTTCTCAAAGATTTTGAGTGTGCCACAGCCTATGGAACTAGATTTTGAAGGATATATTAGAATTAAGAATTACATGTTTAAGAATGGAAACAGTCTCAGTAAACACTTTGGGTGCTTATGGTAAGGTAAGTGGGTATTTTAATGTCTGTTACCTCTTCAAGTGGTGTGTCTGAAACTCCAAAACTGCTGAGTCCCAGGTCATCCAATGTTTCCTCCAGTTCTCTGAAGAGACTGGCATAAGATCGTTGTTTAAAGTTTTTATTGGGCAAAAGATAAACGAGTTCCTGACCAATACTTTCAATTAATTTTGCTTCTGGGATATGATGGTGAATTACTTCTGCTAGCTCATTTAGATCTCCTGCGAAAAGTCAAAACAGTGTTCACAGAATGAATATTTAACCATACTAAGTGTGATTTCAAAAGCTGTTGTTTGTGCTCTGTAAAAGCTGAGTGCTCTGTTACAGAACCTACAGATACCTCAGCTAATTCTGCACTAGAATGGGCTATGTTGCTAATTACTCTTTGGAACTATGTAGCAGGAAACTATTTCAGGTTTGTTAACAAAGCACAACAAAATCTTCAGGAATATCTACTTAAATTCTTCTCTTATGCAAAAAAGCCAAAATTACTTTTTTTCTGAGAAAGTCAATTTCCTTTTATCTAGATATGCTTCAGTTTTCATTAACAAATTACACAAAACTCTATACTATACTTGTAAAGCACACAAACTTCCAGGTCATCATCTGTACCTGAGACCACATATAAACAAAAAAGGGTCAATGGTAAGCAAAACCACAAAGAATTCTTATTAAATTCATGTTACATTACAATACAAATGTTAGACACAGGGACAACAGAAGTGGGCCTCGGCAGCATTGGTCTGTAAGACAAGATTGCAGCATAACAGGAGACACAGCTCTGCGCTGGAATGCTGAACCATCCTGCTTCTTACCATCCAGTTCCAGCTCTGGAGCTCCTTCTTCACCCCTGTGCACACAGCTGGAGCAGGAGCAGGAGCACTGAGAACCACAGCTACAAAATGACTAGCGCAGACAAGAAAGAGATAAAAAGATGAGATTGCTTCAGATACATACAAAACAGGATGTAAAGGCTGTCAATATTTGAACAGCTTGAAACAGTCAAAAGCAGGACATATCCAGAGCATCTTGAACATACTATACTGGGATTTGAGCAACCTCGTCTAGCAGAAAGTGTCCCTGCCCATGGCATGGGGGCTGGAACTAGATGATTCCCAAGGTCCCTTCCAACCCAAACCATGCTAATAGGATATTCATAATTACATAATCATATGATTAATTGCAGTTTTGTACACAGTCTCAAGCAGCACTTAATTGCTTTTTACCTTGGTGCAGTGCAAGCATTATTCACATTGCACATGCAGAGAGGGAGATGCATACTTACTGCAGCCATTCCCATTTTTGTGTTTCTCATTTTGCGAACAAGGGTGAGATAAAAGCCTGAGCCAAAACAGTTCTTTAGGAATACAGGAGAGCCTGAGCAGAAGAGTTTCCCTTGGGATATGATGGCTACTCTGTCTCCCAGGATGTCTGCCTCATCCATATGATGGGTTGATAGGATAATAGTTCTGCCTAGAAGGAAGAAGGAGGAATGTTCAAGGCATGGACTCTCTCTGGAACTCAAAACGGTGTTCAGCCTTTTGACAATTATTTCTCTGCACCAAAGCCAGGTCCCAGGTTCACCACAACCATAGGTATCTGTTTAAAGAATCTTGTTTGCTCGCATCCATATCCCACTACTCACAACAGTTTACACAGCAGGCACATATTGCATCTATGACAAGTTCTAAAAATCCCACCAAAAAATCAAACAGTTTCTACTCTCAAATCTCTTACCTGGGCGGTATTTCAGCAGAAGATCCCAGATAGATCGCCTGGAATATGGATCAACTCCAGAAGTGGGCTCATCCAAGACTACCACTTTTGCTTCACCCACAAAAGCAATGGCAACAGACAGTTTCCTTTGCATTCCACCTGCCAGACGACAGACACATCCAGGAGTGTAAGATATGTCACATAAGTGGCAGGGATGTAATTAACACTGCTTTTTGGTGTGGGGACAAACTGCTACAAATAAAATTAAACCTGTCCTCAGACACATATGTCTGCAAAGATAAATTAATAATAATTTTTCTTCTGAAGTTCAAAACAGGTTGTTCCAAATGTTTTTTAAAAAATATATATTTTCCATCTACACATTGCATTTTCTGCCTCTTGCCAGAAGGAAAAGCAGAAAGATAGGAGGTTTTCATGTTCTTTTGTGAAACTAGCCAACTTTTATAGTTGCAATCAGGACAAAGTAGTGTAAGAACACCTGTTTGTTTATACAAATCAGCTGTTGAATCTGAAAGTGAGAGTTCTTCAAATACACTGTATGAATTTGTACCTTTAGAATGGAAGAAACTACTCCCACCAAATAATACAGTATTATAGAGCACTGATCCATACAGTGGGGCAGCATGATAGTATAGTATTTCATTTGCCTTGAAGCAATAGAGCATTGTATTTTGGTTTTTTTCTTACATTAACTGGTTTTCATATATATTTATTTAAAACTAATAGTTTTAAGTATATTTGAATTTTTTGTACATTTATAAGACACAGAAGCTTTAGGGACAGGTTGTGCCAGCTTTACTACTTGTACAGTCCAATTTACTCCCTGAAAATTATGCCCCCCCCCCCCAGTTCACATTGGTGTGTCAGGATATGGCCTCAAACATGTAACTCAAACAATAATGGCCCAGAGGCCAGGTAGGATGGGGCTGTGAGCAGCCTGGTCTAGTGGGAGGTGTTCCTGTCCATGACAGGGGGTTGGAACTAGATAATCTTTAACACCCCTTCCAACCCAAACCATTCCATGATTCTATGAAAGACAAAGAAAAGGCAGCAGGAGAAAACATCTTAGAAAATTCCTGTTGGCACCTGACAAATTCTGAGCTTCTTCATTCTTTTTATGGGTGAGGCCCATGTCTTCCAGCATGGTTTCCAGCTCTTGCTCAGCTTCATCCCTGGATCTTCCTTTCAGTTGAGAATAAAACAAGATGTGCTCTGCTACAGTAAGGCTGTGAAATCAGTCAGAAAGGTAAGAAGGCAGGTTAAATGAATAAGCCATTTTTTTTTTTTCTCAAGCAGCAATAAATTCACTCTAGCTTTATCTTGCTGAAGGAAGAGAGGTTGCGTTACCCTAAATGATCTTCTTTGGGATCAACACACTTCACTTGGAGGTCATAGTCTCTTTCTTTGCCTTTTCAAAGCAGAACATGTTACTAAAGGAACAGGTATAGCAGGCATCAAACCATCCATTTATGGGAATAAAATGGAAGAGAGTCTGCTGTTGAGATGAACACAAACTAATGGAAGTGAAGCTGGAATTCACCAGAGAAGGCAGTAAGCGGTTGGGTGGTAGAGAGAAATGGGCATAAAAATATCCTGTTACTGCACTGTCAACTTGGATTTTTTTGCTTTAGAAATCCTAAATTACAGTGCATGAACCTCCAGGCTAACTCCTGCTAACGCACACTACAACAGAAAACACTAGGAGCACTGTCATTTTCCTAAGAAAGTTTTGTTCCCAGCAAAATGATGCAGGAGATTTCTACTGTAGGATGTGGTGTTAAGAGATGGAGGAGTTCCTCTGAAATACATCTACTGCCAGCACAGTAAGAGAAACAACACAGGCTTTGGGGATTCTCATGCATGCAGACTGGGATGCTTCTTAAAGCCAGTATGGAGTGATACTTACTGATTGAATAAGATGTTGTGCTGAGGGCACATCCCTAATCTGTGCCGAATGGAATCCATGTGAGTCTGGATGTCCATCCCGCCAACCAGCACAGTTCCAGACGTGGGTGGGAAGAGGCCAGTCAGTATCGACCTGGGAAAACAAAACAAGGAAATTCTCCCTCTCTGTGCTAGATTAGGAAGCTACAGTGCATGATTCCACTAGATGGAGCATGATGACTTCATACAATGGGCCTTGATGAAAAAACTGCAGTGAAAATCATGCGTGTAAGTACTCTTGATCTGCTACAGAGAATCTCATGGATCTGCTAACATAGTTTTTGATACACCTGTCTGTGTGGTTCTGGCTTCCATTAAGAAACTGTTTCAGTTCAGCATGTTGTATCACTCCTACATAAAAATGGGTCTAAAATGAAGCTCAGTGGGATGAAGATAAGAATAATGGTTTGAGGTCTCTGGCCATGCTTACTCATGCCCTACACCTTTATTTTCTATAAACTAGAAGACTAGATGATATGTTGCAAATGGGTGGCATCTGTAACTAGATTTGGGTGATTAGTGGATTTTTCAGTTTTAAAAAGTTCAGAGAAATATTTTTTTTTTGTTTTTATTGGAAGAATAAACCCCCTCAAATTTACAATAGATTTCAGCAGATTAAAATGCTTTAACTTTGGATTGAACATATTTCTTGTGAAACAATTAAAGAAATTAAAAGGCAATTTAAAGTGCCTTTGAAATAAAAGTGTTTTAATTGAAAAACCCTCAAATATTCTGCTAGGAAAAGTCATAATAAAACACATTCAGTTATTTCAAAATTTGGTGAACTTGTCACAGATTCATAAGAGGTCTTGTTCACCAATTAATCCTATTTTGCTAAAGAAGGCTCTGTATAAAGAAAATTAAACATGCTTAAAGTCTAGCTTCCTGGGATACTAGGTTTCTAGAACTTGAGGAACATTTAAATCTGGACATGGATATTGCATACATGTAACCATTTTATTTAAAGAGGGACAATACTGTATACTCCTTTGCACACAGACCAAAAAATGTGACCAACCTAGAGCCAGTTAAAGAAACCAAGAACATGTAGATTATAGTGGCTTGCAAGTTTTCAGCTCTTTTAGCCAGAAGATCCTTCTCTTTCTTCACCTATGGTAGTTTAGCCATGGGAAATGAATTCTGGGGGAGAGAATTCCTTCCTTCTCTCTAGACTTTCACTTGTTTGTGTCATGTACTACCTCCCTCCTGGGGCTTTAACTAATCCACGATATCTTCTTTATGCCTAGGGGCAGCATTTCCCCATCTGGAAAATGCCTAATGTTGTGTGTCAAGCCAGCTGTATGGGTGGTAGAGGGACAAGGGAAGAGTGAAAAGAGAAGACTGCTCCAGCAATTGCCCTGATTTGCTTCTTCTAAAATAAAAGACTTACATGGTAGTTGTCTTTCCTGCTCCATTGTGACCAAGGAAGGCTGTGATCTGACCCTCATAAAAAGTAATATTCATCCCATCTACTGCTGGTTTGGGCCTGTTTGCAAAAATCTTCACCAGGTTCTGAATGCATACTCCTGGAATCAATCCTGTTGGCTCAGGCTCAAAGAAGGTATTTACTTGAAAGGCAAGAAATCAAGAACGAAAACAGAATAAAAACTCCTGTTGCAATCCTAGTTCTGATGATAACAACACACCCGTAAGTGCAGAAGCAATAGCACATACCCAGCATAATACAGCATCATGGTCCAGGGCCAGATTCTCTAAGTTACACAAGTACAAAACTGAGGCCAGATTTCTAATTGCAGTGCAATTTATTTAGATTCACCGTCATATCAATGATATTAGATTCACCCTCATATCCATGACAGGAGAAGCAGAGCCCAGAATTGTGGTGGTCTGTGGAGAGGTAACTCATTGGATCAGGTGAAGTTGAACATGCTTTCTGTTCTCATTGTGTAGCAGGAAGATTATTTGGAATTGTTTTCTGGAAATACTTAGGCTGAGAGATTACTTTAAACAAGCAGCAGGTTGCCTTTCTAGCTGGGCTGAAATCTGCCATTCAAATAATCTGCCCAGCTGTGCATTCTTTGACCATGATGCTTAAAAAACCTCCCCCAAACACAAACAAAACACTACAAGAAAACCCATTTGCCTTTAATCCTGGTAGGTGAAATTTACCCCCTTGCAGAGACCAGGTCAAGATTTTGATAGTACCTAACATGAGCACTACATGAGATGGCTTTCTCTCAGGATTAAAAATGCATTATTGCCAATAGCACCATCAGGATGTTTTATTGCACCAGCTTCCAGACAAAACAAACTTCCTTTGAAGTAAATTAAGCCCTTGGGCAACGTGAATTATGGGAGTTGAGAAACTGAAACTAAAGACCCTGTCCACTTTTGTTTACACAGAACGCTTTAGGCTTTGTAGAAGGCTTATTTTGCAATTGCAGTTTACTTAAATTGTTCAGTACCCAGCAGGCCCGTGTGGACAGCAGCCAATGCGATCTGGGTGAAACCAGCCCCACCTCCCTCAGCGGCTTGTGTGACTGTCATTATTGTCACTGGCAACACTTAGGAAAAAGTTCCAAATATGTTCTACATGAGAGAGCTGTGTGTACAATAGAACAGCTGAAACAATCAATATAGGTAGCTTTATTTTAAATAAAATTATGTTTATGAATAACTTTTCTCTTACTTTGTGAAAGGTATCTGGGTTTGCATTTACCTTAGTGGGACAAACATAAACATCTCTGTATTCACAAAAGTTCACATGGAGTCCAGCTCAATAGTTATGCATATATTGGCAATTGAGGCACCTTCCTTGGTTTTATATGTATCATAAGCTTAATTCATATTTGCCTGCAAGACTCATTGACAAGTTCTGAGGTAAATTCTCTGATGATCTCCTCAAGTATCTGCTTTGCATCACCTGAAGGACACTGGTGGACGTGATTTTTTGTGATTCATATTTCTCCATTTTAATCCTATATCCTCAGTGTCACTGAACTGTACTAGGTCTGCTTTTGGCTACTCCACATGCCTTCCAGTTCCTATGCGGGTGGCTGAAAGGCTTTTTCTGTGCAGTGACAGGCAGAAAGTCCTTCCTTTGTGGCCATGGAGCAGCTGGAACCTGGGAACTAAGGAGTAAAGCACCACAAAGATAAGGCAGTACTAGGAGAAGATTGGCTGAAATAACCTTTAACCTCTGCCTGTCTTTTTTCTTTTGAAGTCCGGCCCTGTTTCCATTCACCCTGAATGCATGTTTTCAGTGCCTACGTGAGGAGCTCTGATGACCCCACTTTTATCTCTAGCTTTTCAAGAGAGGCAGAATGGGCTCAGAGCTGCCTGTAGCAGTTACTTGTGCTACAGAATCCACATGCATTCCTGTGAGCATCACATACAGAAAAACTCCTCTGGCTGACCACAAAAGAAGACATTGGGGCTTGAAAACAAGACAGGTCATTCAGGAATTCTTAGGTGGTAGCTAATGTCAGCATCAGAAAATGCTGCAGACAGACACACAGAGCACTTCAGATAAATCCCTTTGAAACTGGCCTTTCCCTATAGATGCAAGACCCACTAAAGACAGGCAAAGAAAAAAAAAAAGAAAAGAAAAAAAAAAGGGAAGGGGTGGGAAGAACATTCCTCCCAGTGAAGTATTTTTATTGAAGTCATGGCTCTGTTTAATTTTTAAAAGTCAGTGTACGTGTCTCTGAGGCTTCCCTCAGCATGAAAACTAACTTGCCAAAGAAACAGCGTACATTTGCACAACAAAAACACTAGTTAAGGAGTTCCTCTGGAAGGCAGTCGTCTTATGTGTAGTCACTAAAAAATTCTAAGGGTGATGAATGTGGAGGAATAAATAAGAGTTGATGTCTCTCCTGGGCTTAGCTCTGGCAGTTACATGCTATCACCTACTGGGCTTCTACTGGGCTTCCACTGGCTCCAATCATTCCTATGTCTCGTTTGTTATGAAGTACAATGACTATAGTATCTCAGAAGTACTCAGGTTGCTCTCTCTCCTTACTATTAATTTCATCTTTGTCCTGGACATCTGTCTTAGGCTTCCCCTGCTCGCCGGGTTCTTTTTCTCGTTTGTGTTTACATTGTTTGTTTTTACCATCCTTCTTCCCCTGGCTGTCATTCTTTTCTTCTGTTTTTTCAGGTTCTTCAGATTTATTTGTTCTGCCTTCATTTTTTTCCCTTTCCATGGTGTTCTGATCCACACAGCCTTCTGACTCTGGACTTTTTTCTATATAAACAAAAAGTAACCAAGATATAATCAACAAAAATTTAATATCCTTATCTCTAGAGGTATTTTGAGGAAACAGAGGTAGTCCTAAGCCTTGAGCTTTCCAAGGGCATTAACCATCAGTGTCTTACTCAGGTTAGGAACACAGCATTCAAAACCTAGCTAGATTCATTCATCTAGCTTAAAATCTTCTTCATGGTGTCAAGATCAGATATTTAAGGAAAATGACTGCCAATTTTGCAATTACAGACTCAGAGTAAGATCCTGACTAATATTAAGTACGTTTTATGTCCGTGCAGCTCTAGACCAACTTCTCACTACCTGAAGAGAAAGGCCATACAAACATTTCCCACACATACAGGGAGTGAGAGGAATTAAAACAAAATTAAAAGATTAAATGAAAAGCAAATTGCTAAACTGCTACTTAGATTAAGGGCACCAGGCCAGAATTAACAAGTTGGTATTCTAAACAAGAATTTCTGGCTTTCCAATTTGGTCTTAGATATTGCTGCCACAAAGGAAAACAGTCACATTGGGTCAGGCTTGAAGTAGGAAGAAGCAGGAGCCCCTGAACAGTCTCTTTACATAACACAAATTCAAGCTGGCAGTCTAGAGTGAAATTAGCACAATTGTAATTTATCAGATGGCCTAGGACTTATTTTTGTTCTGAAACTTCACCATAACTTTCTAGCATAAGAAATTTTAGCCCACAAAACTGTATAAAATTACCAGGTGCTCAAATAGCAACATGAACAAATTTGCTGTGTCACCTAAAATGGCAAAGTGGGGGGACACAAGAGTGCACCAATACAAGTAAATTTTAAAAGGACAAAGATCATTTATCAGTTTAGCTTCATTTTCAGCCATGAATTTACATTATCTGACATTTCTTATCCAGTTTTCCTCCCAACACATTAACCAGCTACAATAAATTAAGAAAATGCTCGGTATTATCCTTGAAGAAAAGATATGAGTTGCAAAAAGTTCTACAGTTGTTCAAGCAAGCTGAGTCAGTGAAGAGTCTTAGTTCCTCAAACAGGTAAGAATTACAGTGTCCTACAAAGGGATTAATCAGAGATGACCTTTGCACCTGTCCCTGTTTGAGAAAACCCAAGGCCATGTTTCATAGAAGAGAGAATGAAATAACAATCAGCACAATCAGGCTAGTTGAGATAATAATAGAACAATTTAAATTAGAAGTGACTTCCAAAGACTTCCAGTTCAATCCTCAAAAAATATGGCCAATTCAGATCACAGCAACTATCTCCAAAGATTGATATTTCACAACCTTTCTGAACAACCTGTTCCAATGTTCTAACATCCTTCACAATAAATATTTTCTTCCTTATATTGAATCAGAATTCCTGTTTTCCAACTTATATCCATTGCCTCTCATCATTCCACTAGGCACATCTGAGAAGTCTAGCTCTTTTTTAGCTTTCTGTCTTCAGGCTGAGCAGGCCCAGCTCTCTCAGCATCTGGTACGTTATATGCTCCAGCTCCTGATCAACTTGCTGGCTCTTTACTGAGCTTATTCAAGTTGGTACAAGGGTGGCATAGATTATGATCTTGCTTAGATATGGAAAGTAAACAGACTTAAATTAGCGTCAACTAGACAGAAAAGAATCAGGTTTAGAAACACAGGGAACCTCAATGTATGATTAATATTTCATGAAGGTTGTGCTGAGCATTAAGAACTCAAAAGGTGTTGGTTACAGAGTGGGCGTTTGATGCTGCTTGTTAAGCCAGGCTTTAGAGGCTCTCAGACAGAACAGTGACTCACCTCTAACTAATGATAGCATGCCGCTCCAAGTTCAAAGGCACTTGCCAAGATTCCCAGTGTATGGCAGTCTCTCACCTTTGCAGCAGCTCAGGTAATGGAAATGTTATGCAGTCACCTTTAAGCAGATCGGTGAAGTTATTTCTAAAAACCAAAGTTTTAAAAGAACTCACCATCAGCATTTGCTGTTTTCTCAGCTTCTGGGCTCCTAGAGCCAAACCAGTAAGATTCCAGCACAGGGAAATACCAAGGTTGTGGTAATCCATAGTCCCCTAAAACAAAAATAAGTAGATAAAGTGTACTTCATAACCCCATTTTGCAGGAGGAACAAATTCATCTAAGCAAAGTCAGAGTATAATTATAAGCACTTGCAGTCCTAGTGTTGCATATCAGAAGGCCAAACCATGCACCTGACAGAATGAATTTTATTTACAGACTTTTTTTTTCCTTTTGGACAGCAGTAAAATATTCAGAAAATGTGATGTGACTTGCATTACCTTGTCATAAGTAGAATGTGGTTTAATTAGAGTATGAAGCTATTCCCTAAATCCTTACCAGCCAGGCAGCAGCTCACTGCTTAAAATGGGATCGTAGCCTCACCCCCAGGGACTTTCTTTTAATGCCCACTTAACACTTGAGGGTTGACATGACTGAAAAGCTTTTTAAATTTACACTTATTATTCTGGGGCTGAATTGACAAGCGATAATGAGAAAACACACTCTGACTGTTATTTCAGCACACAGCCTTTGAGGAAAAGTGACAACAGTGTAATCCTTAAGCAAAAATGGGCTTTTTTAGTCACAGGTTAATTCAGTTTGGATAAGAGACAGCACAATAACATTACCAGTTCTTGTCAGGTCAGATCAGAGTTACTGCAAGTCAACACTGCCTTCCTGGATCATATTGGTTTATAGAATGCAGGAATTTGAGCTTCTATGTTTAAAACTGGCATCTTTGTGAACCCAGATATTGTTAGTCTTGTGCTACTTATTCAAAATAAGCAAGGGGAATATGTGATACTCACTGAAAGATGGTCAGTTTTCCTACTTGAAAACCACTGTTTATGGAAGTGTCTGCTTATTCCTGAATTAACAGAAACTACCTGTGTTTCAGCCAAATATTTGTACTCCTATTAATGCACAGAAATGCTCTGTCTGCATTCACAGACAGTTTGCCTTGTTATGGCTGAATTACTGCCCTCTGAAACTGGTAGCTAAAACAACAGCTTCTCATTCAGGATAAATGCAAAACACAAGTGAAATTTGTTAGGGAGCAGAAGGCTCAAACAGCCAAAGGACCATTGTGCCAATAGGTGGCTGGCTTCAGAGCAAACTTGAGCAGGACTAGAACCACAGGGTTCAAAGGATTATCCAGGGAACTCCTGTACTAACCTCAAAGACTACAGCATTGATTTGGCAGGGCTGCATGTGTGTGACAGAGAAACACTATGAGAAATTCTACACAGAGGAGCAGAAAGACAACAACACACTCAGAGCAAATACTGGGAGGAAGTGAAGCTACTAACTAGAAGCCCTGAAAGGTGTTACTTTTGTGTAAAGTGCTGACAGAAAAAAACACATTTGTATCTATGAATGAAGAAACTCCTGTTGTTTAATTCCTTCTGTGTTCATGGAAATAGTCTATTGTCCACTCTTCTTTAAAGGTGCAGAAAAGAAAAATGAAGCCACCTGCCAAGAACATGTTCCGGAACATGCAGGAGTAATAAAGTAATGAAAAGAAAGCTCACTTGCTTGTACAGCATAAGAGTTTGTATTTATTATATTGTAACAATATTCAATATGAAGCATGATATCCATTTAAGCTAGAAGGACAAAACGATTTTTCACACAGAAAGTTCCAGAATTTTGTAATTCTTTGATAAAAAGGAAAATCCTTTTGTGAACTCGTGCTAGAATCATGATTCCCATTTAGAAATAAAATAAATCCACACAGGAACTTTCACAGCTGTCTAGGACACAGTATGTGTCTTAGGAAACAGTAGCATCCTTTAAGAAACAGTTTGCCTAATGTGGCCAAAATATATATGTGAATTAGAACTGTTAAATCTATATTTTTTAAAATTAAAGGAAATCTCATTAGAAATGATTAAAACTTCTCCAAAGGAAAGTATGCACACAAATTGGATTTTAACAGATGATGTTTTTGTAGATTTATTTTCTATTTAAATTATAAAGCAGGACTAGAAATCACATCTTCCTTTTCACCCTTTCTTCCTCTTTCATTCTTTTCAGGAACAAAACAGGAGATAGAAAAAAGAAAGAGAGAAAAGTGAACCCCTTAAACCAGTAGTGCTAAACTGGATAACATTCATAGTCTACAATGTCAAACACCCTGTTTCTGCCAGTGAAATACACAGAGACTGATTAGACTAACAAATTTTACAGCATCTACCACTACTTCATATGAACAAGAAACTGACATACCTGGAAAAACATTATCAAGATACCAAGAAAGTATTCCATAGAGAAAAGCATCAAAAAGCATCATGTTAATGGAAAAAAGAAAACTATATTCATCTCCTTCCAAGGGACTGGTTCTGATGTTACCCCACTGCAGGCCAAGACCTTGCTCTTCATAGCGTGACAAGTATTCTGTACCAAACCCAAAAGCTACTTGAGAAAGCAAACTCTGGAATAAAGGAGAAATGACATTCAACTCAGACAGGGGGACATTTTGTAAAAAAACCTCAAAGCAAATAAACAAACAAATAACNACAACATCCCATCCCAACCCCCAGCTTTTAGGGACTGGACTTTAAAACTTACCTAACAAATGACATGGGAAAAGTTCTTTCACTTTTATATTGGCCTATAAGGTTTAATTCTCTACAATTCTAAGCAGTATTTAGCCATAATAGACTGAATGAAACATTGGCTGTACTTCCTTTACTAGGCAACCTTCACAGATTGTTTTCTTCATTAATGTCTGTTCAGAAAATACTACAAGTGTATCTAGAAGTTTGCAGTGTACACCTTTCCCTATGTAGGAGAAACAAATTATTTCCTGAGTGTATGAGACAGAGCCGCTATGAGCAACATGACAGAAAGTACACCAGATGATCAGGATATGGAAAACCACAACTGCTTCCCCTGTCATGTCTGCTAGCTGGTTCTCACACAACAAACTAATAAACCAGTAGAGTATCCAAACATCCTCTTTAATATTGCATTGCAAAAACATAGGAAGAAGTGCTATAGTGCTGCTTCACAGGAGTTGTAGTTCAGTAATGCCAGACCTTAGGAAAGTGAGGGGACAAGAGGGATCCCAACAGCAAGTCTCAGTGAGGCATTATCATAGTGCACTAAGTAAAAAATCTTTGGTTTTCAGCAATACATTCTTTGTCCTTAAAACTTTAAATTTTTAACTCATGCCCCCTACATATACACAGCCTGCTCTTATCACCCCTTGTAATTAGTTTTTGTTCAGAAACTAACCTCTGAACAATGAAGGTAAGACAAAAGTATAGGAATAGATGGCTTCTGGCCAGAATATATCCTTTTTTACATGGATTTTTCTTTCTCCTTCACTTTAAGGTGAAGAGAGAATTGTTTTTATGCTTAGACTGTGTGCTAGTCTCAAGATTTCTTCTCAAATCAGAATCTGCCAGGGACCAACCTTAGTCATTTCCTGACTTAATGACAGGATAAAGTTTTGTACTTTATTGCATAATTGGTAGAACTAAAAAGGGTATATGCCACATCAGTATAGTACATCTGTCAAGAAAGCTGATTCGTACCCATATTTACATTATGTTATAGCTTTTGAAGTGTTTTGTTTTCTTTTTCCTTTTTCATTAGATTTCCTAGTGCAATAGGAGAAGAGAGTTTCTCTACCTATGCTGTTAGAATGCTCGATAAAAATGGGGAGACTGGACTCAAATACTCGCTCCCTTTCCTGACTCATTGAGCAACATAAAATCAGTCTGAATAATTTTGTAAAATCACAGTTCCATTGCAAAAAAACAGAAAAAATTTTCCAGCTCCCCTGACTTGTTAAGTATCTCACCTAAAATGGAAGAGAACCAATAAGAAAGTGCTGCATGGAGAATGTCTACAACTTGTTAGATGAAAGGTATTTCTCAGAGCTTTGGCACTTGAGTTCAATTTCTAACTCTATGTTCAGGTAAAGAAGGAATGTGAACCTGAGGTCTTCTCATCCTTAGATATAGGATGTTAACGAGGTTATAGCACATGAGAAAGATAACTGTCCCCATTTTGTGAGCTGCCTTCACATTTATTAAACATCTCAGAAGTTAGACTTGCTTTGACTTATAAGGAAGTATTCAAAACATTTTAAACAGTATGCTAATTTCCAGGCATTCAAAACATAAAATAAATTTTATTGAATTTTCTAAATGTTATGAAGATATCTCTTGCCCTAGGCTTGTTAAAGACTTACACACTTACAATCCTCAATTCTTTAAGAGAGATTTAGAGGTCTCCCTCTCTGAGTCAAAAAAGCAGAAAGGAAGAGGTGTGCAATGCTTTGTAATTCACACAAGCACTGTGAGAAGGGGAGTAGAGGTGCCATAGAGGCAGCGGAAGGCTTACTGCTAGGATCTTCAGATTAACAGTCAGACGGTCCTGCCAGACAAAGCAGACGATGTGGGGCAGGTACAAGGTGAAGTAGATGACGCCACTGCAGGCAGCTGCCAGGTTTGCTTTGGAGAAGAAGGTGCTGAACAAGAAACACTGCATTATGGTGGCTGTGGTGAATGTCAGTAGGAAGAGAAAGAAAAGAAGTGGATTGCTATAATGTAGTACTTGTCCATGCTGTAAGCAAAATGAAAACAGAAAAATGTATAAGTATTGCTGCTTTCTGCTGGCAGAAAAGGTCAGAATTGTTATCAATGTGTAACATGCCATGAGTAATAAGCCAGTCTTTCTCACCTCATATGACTTCTGACTACCCCAGGTATTAGATTCAACAACTGAGGTAATTACAATAACAAATCCTTCATCTAACTTTATCCCTGCTCTTGGCTTGCGACTTCAGGTTAGTAAAATAGACTGAATTAAGACCATAACTGATTGAAAACAGAAATTCTGTCCCTATTTTAATATGTAAATGATTCCAAGCAAGATCTGCCTGCTTGGAAACTCATACATTTTAAGTAAAACTATTTGAAATATTACAATAAACTTTAATTTATCTCTTCTCACCATTCCCTCAATACGCTTGCTTGAGGTGCAGAAAATACAATGTAAGGAAGTGTTACAAAACAATCTTTAAAAAAACCCCACACTAAAACCACAGGAAAATTATAAAGCTTCTGCACCTGGATGATATTCAAACAGAAGGCTATCACATGTGAGGAATCCAAGTGCAGTTTCTCAGACATCCTTGTGTATTAACTGACCCATTGGGTGAATTTTTATCGACCTTTCTTCATTAGAGCTTTTGTGGATTAAATGCTCCCTCTCAAGGACAGCAGGGACTGCTGCCAATTATCTATGTAGTCCTTAAAACCAATGTTGAGATCTATTTATTAGGTCAATTTATATAATGCTCAAATAGGTCTTTAAGGCAATAAATAGGTCTCAGCACTGTTGCAACATCCCACTGGGCCTCAGAGACTGATTTCTTTATCAAGTGATGCAATGTCTCATAAGAAAGTATTTACAGAGGTGTCTCACGCTGGCATAGTGAAATCCAGGAAAGAAAGTGAATTACAGGTACAAGCACATTCCTCTGTGATATTAATTACCTCCTGATTTTTAATTAAACCAGTGTGGCAAATACAGTATGCTTTTTCTATCCACCCAAGCTGCAATGGAACCACCAGGAACTACAACAACTCATCAGGACATGATGATAAGACAGAGCAGATTGAACCCTAAGTATGTATTTATACCAATACCAGTTCCCTACCTCATAAAAGATGTTAGAGCATTGTTCCTTATCAAAACGCTACACATTTACATGATAAAATATAGCAGCAATCTCTAAATATAGAGCTTGGTTCTCAGGTAGTGAAGATAAGAAGTAGTCCTCAGAGACAACGTCTGAACTGTCCTGAAAAGTTATAATTACAGTAATTCTGATCCCTGAAGCAAAAGGTGGACTATTTTTTTAGGCTTTCCTAAAATTCTGTTCTTGCAGTCCCTTTTTCCATTGAAATAGTTGCACAGTTTCTAAGCAGGCAAGCACTGGATATTAAAAATTAATCACATATAGTGAATTACAAGATTTAAATTCTTCAAATTATTATCTCTTTGATTTAAAGCAACAATTTTATTTATTGGGAGATCTGCATCTGCCCACAGAAAATACAATATACAGAGTAATCAACCTGATGTGTTTTCTATGAGGCATCTCACAATAAATCTTTACTAGTGAATTTATTGTTCTGTCTCTGCCAAGTGCTGACGCTGTTATGAGGTTTGCTTAGAAGAATGTGCCTGCTACGTGCTGCGATCAGAACTGGCCTCTGCCGTTCACATCTCCCTATCAGTGGTTACTATTCTTTCTCAACAGCAAACTGGTATCAGCAGTGCAAACACAACAGTGGGTTTGACAGTAGCAATCCTTACCATAATCAGTGCTGTGAGGAGGAATGTGCTCACAGCCATCATGAGAAAGCTGTCTAGGAACCAAGTGCACCAAATCACGCCATTGGTTATACCCCTGTTCTTCATAGCCTCTTTCAGATGCAATTCCTTCTCCAACACTATACCCTTCACAGTCATGGAGACTGAATATATCCAAGCTAGCACCATGAAGATGGGAAAGGCGCGGTTCAAGGTGATCATGAAGCTACCAAAGCAAGGAGGAATAAATTAAATTTAGGTAAAATAGAGAGATATTAGATGAAAAGCAAAAAGGAAAGGAAAAGGAGTGGAGAAGAATGCATTAATGAAATGGGAACTAAACATCAATAGCATGTCACTAGTGAACCTCACAAGCATCCTAAATATTAATAAAGTAATGGTTTCTTCATTCCCATAAGATAGATAAATGTTATTTCTATTTTACAAAGAAATTCTGAGGGTTATTGAAGGCTACAAATTATTTGGTACCTCATGAAAGTACATCTCTCTTCACAGTGAATTTCCATAATGCTTTTACTATGATCTACAAAGAATATTTTAAGACACGTTAATGTTAACAATTTGGGAATGTCACTGTGTTTCTGCTCCCAAGATTCACTGACAAGAGCATTAAACAAATTAACCATTAAAAGCATCAGATGCTGCCAGCAAGGCCGCTGAAATTCATACTCAGCCATGAGTCAGGGTATTGGATCTATCTGAGATAGAGTTAATTCCCCATAGCAGCCCTCACAGTGCTGGGCTTTGCACGGGTAGCTAGAAAGGTATTGGTAACATACCAGTGTTTTGGTACTGCTGAGCAGTGCTGGCACAGCATCAGTGCTGTCTCTCCAACATTCCCACTTCACCGCTAGGCAGGGGGTGGGCAAAATCTTGGGAGTGGATACAACCAGTACATCTGACCTAAACTGACCAAATGGATATTCCATATTCTGTATGATGACTGCTCAGACATAAAAGCTAAGAAAAAGAAGATAGTGGGAGGTATTTGATATTTACAACATTTGTCTTCCAAAGCAACTGCTCTGCTTTCTGAATCCCTGTTTCCCAGGAAGCAGCTGGACATTGCTTTCTGATGGGAAGTAGAGAACAAATCTTTGGGATATTTTTTGTTTTCACTTTAGTAAAGAGCTTCTTTATCTTCACCTACAAGTTGTTTTCCATCTTAATTTCTTCCCCCATCTTGCTGAGGAAGGGAGTGATAGAAAGGCTGGGTGGGCACCTGGCTCCCAGTCAAGGTCAACTCACCACAGTCCTTGGCACCAATGTGCGGCGAGACAGAGGCAGTTTTCTAATAAAAATGTTATAGTTACAGTAGCTATTAAGTGGCAAGGTCCTGTGCAGGACACAGTTTGTCAGCTGCACTGTTTATATCTTTATTTTGCTGAGTCTGGAAATATGTTAACACAAAAAATGTCTCCCTGGCATTGATGGCTTTGCTGTGCTGGGGGAGTTATGTTGTGAAGAAGAGGAGGGAATATATCTCCTTCTTCCTATTTAGGATTGATGTGGATGGTTTTATTATTCAGGCTCCCAGGGTACTTGTTCATCTTTATGTGAGCTGTTTAATACCACTAATTAACTCTGCTACATATTATGGGGTTTGTGGAATCCAGTGTTGATTGTTTAAAGGCCAAAAGCTTATAGTTGCTATAAACAAGGAGTAAAAATTTTTCAGTTTCCTAAATCTAAGCCCTAAAGAACTACATTTTTGCCATATGCTATCATAGCTACATCAGTGTAGAAACAAGGGGAAAATCTTCACTTTTTCACCAAAAATTCCCGAAGACCAATCTGGTCTGCAGAAATAAAACCATGCTTTTGTGATACAGCCTGGGGCACACTGAGTTTTGCCTGCTGGTGGACACATGTAACCAGCACTAGGCCATGCACAGCCTTATATTTTGATATAAAGAAAGCTGGGTTTTAGAGACACCATTAGGGAAAAGAAACTAGCTGCACTTAAATGGATTCTGCAGTTAACGGAAGGAGGCAGTGTTTGTTGTAACCCAGGGCAGTGCTCGTGCTCAGTTTTGCTACAGACACTGGTCATATGCCACAGCCTAAGGCTTAGTTTTAGCTACATAACAAATTTTTAAAGGATCATATTCTTGCTGGGTCCTGTGTAACCACAGGGCTAGTTCTAGGGCTGACACTGTTAGGGATCAAAGCATTATAGGTGGGATGCCCTCCTGACAATGGATTCTTGGCTGTAATCAGTGTGAAGGTTTAGGTTCGATTATTATTATTGCCTGGAAAAGTAAGGCCAAAAAGTACTAGATTGTTTTTTGGATTTTGTGCAATATGCAAAATTGGAAGAAAATTGCTGCTTTTAAGGGGATAGTGTTTTGTGTTCATTTTAGGTCTGGACATTGGATGCAAAAAAGGCCAGGATTGGGATTAGGGGTAGAATCTTGGCAAAGGTGGCTTCTGAGGATGGGTTATGACAGGATAAGGAAAAAAAAAGAATTTATTCAGTTATGTCTCAGTTATTACTCTTGCATTTATACCTTAGGATATTCAAAATTTAGGGTTAATTCCGGTGCTTGAGAATCTTAAACCATCCAGAAATCCAACTATTCAACAGAATTAAGACAGACTGCTTTTACTCACACATCATCCACAAAACATGGATATGGCATTTGCTGCAGATAAATTCCCAATGGTACTTCAGTGCTGGTCTGGGTCTTTATAATCCCATGCTCAATCATGTCTTGGAGATATGCAAAGCCTCCCCAGATATACCGTAAATCATCCACAGGATCAGCTCTTGGACCTGGATCCCAGTACCTCAAAAGAAAATTCTCATGGAAATAATTTGGGTAAACAGTGACTTTAGGGAAGGGTTGTGGGGAAAATGAGTGAATAAATTACTGAATATATCAAATAATCTTAGCAACTGAAATTGTAGGGGCAGTGCCTGGACTTGTCTTTTCTAGACTTTGGTCTATCAGACCACATCACTTAAGAAAGTGGAAGGGTCTTTTCTTTTCCTTGCATTTTCTCCACACTGACTCGGAATAGCAATTTTGGCCAAAACTGTACATAAATTAGTCATGCAGCAGAATAACTGTTTTAGAATAGAAAAAACAGTATTTGGAATATGGTATCCTTGGGGATTAAACGAGAACAGTTGGACTGTAATTACCAGGCACCATTATATTCCTCTGTAGACAATCCCGAGAAATTATTTCTGCTATCTCTTTAAGTGAGTCTATTTGGTGGGGACTTGAGGAGGAACAGCAGAGAAATTCTGCTGTCCGGGGGGAGGAGAGCTGAGTCACAATCCATGTAGGGCTTCCTTGTCTGTCTTTCCCAATGGCAGGGCCAACTAAAAGCTTAAACAGGTTACTGAACACATTCTGAGCACAGTCATCCCTTCGCCATGTACTCCTGCACCTACTCACTGCTTGGCTTGTCACAAGAGTGATACCATTCATGTTAGTACCTGGTAACCGGAGATGGATTCTGCACTGCCCTACAGAGTAACTATTAACAAATACAGCTGGAGTTCACTTATGTATCCAATGCATGTTCTAACATCCTTATGTCTCTCACATTCATGTTATGGCAGGCAAGAACTGAGAAGTAACTATCAGGTAAGCACCTGTCTTTGATTTTGTTTGTTTTCTCCACTGCATCTATGTCCATTCGGATCTTGTATGTCACATGTGGTGGGAGATTGCTGGTTGTAGGTTCTAGGTCTGGAAAAACCACAGCCGCCCAGAATTTGTTTTCCTCCAGCAGATAAAGGGCTTGACGAGTCAGTTGAGTTTCATCAAGATAACCTTCAAATTTATCCAAGGTCAAGCACTACAAATAATTACAAAGATAAAAAGTGCATGGGCATAAACTAGCAAGAAGTATACATCAAAGCAAACATCAGTACTGGAAAACAGAAAAGGAAAGTAGGTTCAGATGAAGCATTTGTTATTTTCAGCTTTAAAAGCTTATAATGAAACTATTAAAAGTTGACTCTCTCCTCCCTTCTTCAGCCTAGGAAGTGCCTGAGTTAATACTAGGGAGCTAAAGGATGACTGATCTGTAAGAAAAGGATATTGGCTGTGGACTTCAGATGAAAAGCACTTCGTCAAGTGAAGCAAGGGGAAAAGTCAGAGCATACATTTAAATTTTAATGTCTCTTAGGTATTTTGACATTTATTCCTATGTAATAACAGACAAGGATTTGATTTATCTTACTGGTCATATTGTGTCCCTGCTGAATTCTGACATGCAATTAAACTGCTGGCTTAAGTTAGCATTTTTTAGCTATCTCAATTTAAAAAATCTCTTCTTTCTTAGTCTCTGTCATTACTACAAAATGTATACTTATCAATCCATATACAAGACAAAAATTAATCAAAACCTGAGTTTCTTTATGTTCCTCTTTAACTCCTACTTAACAGTCATTGTAAGACAAAGACTGTGAACACTATAAACTCTAGCATTAGTTGTCTGTAAAATTACAGATTTATGTTTGTATATTTCACTTCTGCCCTTCAGAACTGGCGAAATATTAACAGAGAGTAGAAGTATTTAACCTCTGATGGACTGCAAAGATACTTACTGAATTCCTTTGCTTAATAAAATTCCAACAAGATAACTTGTTTGATCTTCTTGATCACCTCTTGCAAGCCAATAACCAAAAATTAGTCTGCATCAAAAGGCTCATACAAGCAACTTGTTATTTAATCTTAAAGACTCCTTTGCTTAACATTTCCCTGTGATAAATCATGCTCTGTTTCCTTTAAAACTTGAGCTATCACAGTTTAATGGGATCTATATGAAAATATATTTTTAAATCCACAACAAAACAGAGCTTAAATTGATAACATTATTTTGTGGCTTTACTCTTCCTGGTGTTTGTAGCTATTAATTGTCCATTTTGCTTCAGAAAACTAAACTATGTAGAATTGCATATCAGAAAGGAAAATAAGGCAGAAAACTCTCTGATTTGCAGGCCAGAAGAGAAATAAAATTAGACTGATGGCTCATGTTGCATTAATTTTTTGGGGATACATTTATCCCGCAGAGTGTTAACTTGAGTTCAGGAATTAAGTTTAGTTCTTGCAAAAGTGGCAGTGTATGCACAACAAACCCCTCCTGTGGAACTGTCTTTGCAGGGTCTGGAGGATTATTTGCTATTTCTTTATCAGGAGGAATTATTTTCAAGATACATATTTCAGCTGCAGAAGAACTCAGTTCTCCAGGGGAATCTGTGAGAATGATACTGGCAAAGTACTGACAAACAACTGAACTTGTCTAGATTTTCACTGCAGAACTGACAGTGCCTGGAGTGGGTTGATGAGCAGCATAGGCTCTTATCAAGCGGTCCAGTCAAGGAAGCTGCAAGCATTCAAAACAGAAAACACAAATGCTTACAGATCTTCTGCATGAATAGAGTGAAACCAAAGTTTGAATAAGAACATAAGCTAAGACACCAGTGTTGCAATAATTCACACAATTAGAAAGTGAAGAGATTTTCTATTGTAACCTATGAGCCAACCGCTAGAAATTAATTTCTCTTAACGTGAATTGCATTCAAAACAAAGGCTGTATGCTCTTCCTAGGCTTTTCTTTTCTCTCAGTGAATTTGATCTTAGCTTGTGTCTTCAGAAACATCACTATATCAAAATAAATTAATCAACCACTTGGGGAAATTTATTTCGAATCTTCTCCCAGTGATTCTTTAACAATTTTAAATGGTCCAAACAAAATGGGAAAACCAAAGCCAAAATAATAAGAACAGGTTTGGAAGATAAAACCAGAAAATAATAAACATAAAGAGGTGACTGTGTAGCTCTCACTAACAGTTTAGCTGTTCTGTGGCCTGAGGTAATCAAAGGGAAGAACAGGAAAGTGTTGGGGTGGTGAGGAGGAGCAGCCAGTGCATAATTTGTGGGATTCTCTGCTGCATCACAGCTTGCAGCAGAGACTTGGAGTCTCCAAAGATAGTTGCTGGCAACATACCTGTCCTCATTGCATACTACGGTGGTAAGGAGTAGGCTGTTCCCAGAAGAGAGCTATTTGTTGCCATTGTGTCTGGCACAGTGGGAAAACCTTCTCAAATGCTTACAAATCCACGTAAACAGCAGACTTTAAAGAATAAGCTCATTACGAAGAACATTAAGACACAAAGATCTATTACCAGGTACAGTAACTGCTCTGATATTATTGATGTTCCAGCACTGACCTGCTGCAAGCAATATATTTTACTCAGTTTGACTAAGAAATAATTCTGCTAACATGATGCAAAAAGATCATTAAATGAATCAACGGAGCTTTGTGCAAAGACTTTATTGTCCCTTCTTTTACCAGCTGTAGGAAGGCAGATAAACTTTCAGTTCCTACCTTCTTGCAGAGGACAAATGGTCTTTTAGACTGAACTGGACTGAAATTAGGAATTAGGCTTAGTCTTGTTGCCTATAACTAGTACCAATTTTCTCTCAAAAGTCCTCAGAAGGCACCACTGAAAACAACACACTAGAGAAGAGAGGTACAAATTCCAGGAAAGAGAAAAGCATCTTGTCAGAAGTGACCACAGAACAAGTGGAAACTCCCTCATTGGTTTCAATGGAATTTTAATCAGGTGCTTAAAAACCTGAAAGGGGACATACTAAAGAGCTGTTAGTTTCTCTTCTCCTGATCTTGCTGAAATTAGTGGCCTGTTGGTTATTAATACTCAAAAAACCCCATTTCTTTGAGGTTTTACATTCACTTTCTGCCTCTCAACATGGAAATGTGTTCAGACAGTCATCCAACATTCTGAACAAAGCATTTGAGGATCACCAAATTGAACTTTTCTTCATAATAATAAGTGTTTGTGTTCTTGTGTCACTATTATTCTAAACACATACTTTTAATAATGAGATTCAATTTGAAACAAATGAAGATTTTACGATTTTACCCTTCTTGTCTGTTACCACAGACCCCAGTACTACCTGCCTGGTTTTAAGATATCCTCTACAACTATTCCCAGAAGGGGCAGGGCTGAATTTACCTCCAAATACTGACTGAGCAAACGCAGAACTTGGTCTACAGCACTGAAGATGTTGCGCCAGTCAAAGTCCACCATTCCCTTCTCCCGGCTCCTTGAAGATCCATTGTGGAGAAAGTTGATAACATGTTCTGCAGTGAAGCCTTCAGCTCCCATCTGGCTGTTCAGGAACTCCCTCACTGTAGGGTGCTTCAGAGAGTCCTGAAGAAAACACATCATGACAGCTTTTCTATAATGATTGTCTTTCCATGCCCTGTTTAGCCTAGAAAGGTTTCCATTTCCATAACTCTTCCAGCACATGAACGAAGACAGAAGGGTATGCTAAGACATAAATTTTACAAATGGGTAATTGCATAACTGGATGTGCGATGTGAAGAATGGATGAAAAGAAATTTTTCCTTGACTATTTATTGCGTTGTTTCCTTGTACGCAGGAGGATAAATGTTATAAATGTCTAATTCAATACAGAAAAATGAGGAAACCAATGTTTTTTCTAGTATGACCTGCTTTATAAAATTTAACTACAGATAGTAATTGCAGCTGATCAAAGTCAGATCTAAATGATACAGAAATAAGAAATTTCCCAAAATAAATTTGGCTCAGCAAAAGTCCTACTGCCTTCTTTGCCAATACAGAATCTAAGAAAATAAAGTTGTCTGTTCTTGAAAGGTATTTTGGAGAGTCAGGGAAGCAGCAATTGCTGCCTTTATTAAGAAGTCATTAGCCAGATTCTTGACTGCCCAGATCTGAGATTTTGCCATGGGGATGCTGTAATGCATCTATGACCTGCCTTCAAACCAAGCCCATCAGCCAAGACAACAGCCTTAAAGGCCACAGCTTCCTTGCTGCAAAGGCTGTGCTTCCAGTCAAACCTTTCAAATTAATTGCCTTCTCCATTAATAAAAATAAAACATGGTGAAAGGCTGCCCTTACTGAGGATCTTTGATAAGTTATAACATACACGGATCATATTCATTTGCACGCTGTTTTGAAAGAAGTACCACAGCTGAGGTCCTACTTCCTCCCAAGCTTTGGTCAACAGTCGGAGGCGTTCAAGTTCCTCAAAAGTGGAGTTTGCCTGATGAAAAAAACAGCAGAAAAGAGTGCTAGAAATCGAAGGAGATAGACAGAATTTATGATCCATCCAGGTTTCAGGGACAGCGGAACCCCTAACTTACAAAGCTGTAGTTTTCACCTTCCAAACTTAATCAATTTGTTCAAATAGCAGAAATGTTAATAACATTTAATAGTGTCCTTCCTCTGAGGACCATCAGAACAGATGGAGTTCTTAGAAACAAATCTGATTAGGCTAAGGTAATTGGGTCACTGTTTATCAAAAGATGTTTCTTGGGGTGCAAATTTTAAAGAAATACACATTTTTGTATTTCAGAATGTCTTACATTTTTTACGATTTCCCGTACAGAAGGTGAATCAGGAGCAAAGAGAATTTTTCCCATCAGCAGGGGCTTCACAGCACTCCAGGCTATTTTGGTTAAAGGGTTTGATTCCAAGTTCTGGATCAATGCATTACAAAAGGGTGCTAAAGACAGAAAGAAAGACAGTCTTTATGTACCCCTACTCAAATCCTATCATACATAACATCCTGCAGGGCTTTTTATTGGCAGTACAGACTGTTTGAATCTGAACTAGTTAAAACACATTCTGCAATGCAGAAGTACAATGTCTGAATGGATAGGAAAGACTATTAAGTAGATATTGGAGTTGTAGAGTACACACTATGGAAATTGGAAAAGCAAACACAAATAACCTTTTGAAAGTTGCTGTTATTTACATGGTATTTCAAATGGAAGGAAATGAGACAGCTCAGAACTCACTGAGCAGTTTGAGCTTTATTTGCTTTACTTGTCATGACTTATCTCCTTTACATTGTAGTTGATACTGATACAAAACTGATCCTGTGGGCTTACATATTGAACACTGGAACAGTTCAGAACTACATCCTACAATAATTTAAAACTACACATTTGAATGTAAATATTTTTATCTTACCCCTGCACTATGAAGTAATTAGTTAACTTGGATAGCATTCAACTAATTTGCTCCCTGGCTGAGGAGATGGACTACTGGGCCTTTTACAGGTCTTTGAAAGGTTCAGACATAGGTAGAGCCAAGTATCAACACAAACAGTGAAAGGTGGCAGTCTCTGTAAGCAAACTGCTCATCTGTACTTTGTAACCATGCAACCCAGTCTATCATAGCAGAAAGGACACAGAAATATATTATCAGCTATAACATGGGTAGTACAGAAAAACCTGCTGGTAAGCTCAGTGTAGAAAAAAACTTATTAGGAAACAGAAGGGGACATAATAAAAAGACAAAAACCATTAACATGAGTTCCTCTTTGCATTCTCTCCCATTACAATAGTAAGAAGTATAGAGGAAATAAAAGCAATAAAAATTGGTAAATTGAAATATTTTCTATGTAAATGTAATCATGCTGTAGAATACTACTGCTACAAAATACACGTACTTTTATGCAGGAAGATAACAGTCACCATGTATCAAATTGAGTATTATTTGAAAGGAGAGATTTTTAAATTCCTGTGCCCCAGGACATCAAACAAGTTAAGAGAAAAAAATGAAGTTTAGAAAAATATTTTGGAAAAAAGTAATTCCAGAATGCTGCACTGTCTTTTCCTGAGCCTTCTTCAGGGGCATCTTGTTCTTTCTGATATCAGTAGCATATAATAGAAGATAAATATAATAGAAGATAAAACAGAGGGATTGTCTTAATTATGATCATGCATATGTTTATGCCTCCGTATTAAAAGAAAACACGCATTTCTATCAGTTGTCAATTCCTGGGGTTCTCTGCTTTCAGCTACGAAGTAAGTATGAAGTAAAATCATTTCACCCAATTCTAATTTCCTGAATCAACTGCTTTAAAATGTTATCTTATAAAAGCGACATTCTACGCTAGTATTCAAATATAAGTTGGACCTGTCTAGAGTCTCTTATTGGTTTGGTGGAAAAACTTACTGGTAGTATTATCATAAAGATAACCAGATTTCTTCCTTGTTGAGTCAATCCCCAGGAAAGCTTTGTAGTTGTTATCTTCATACCAGTTGAAGGAAAGCACTCTGGATCCACCTCCTTCTGGGTAGCCACAGAAAAGATCCGACAGGGAACTCACCAAGTGGCCTAAGGATTCTGGCCTTCCATCTTGTACAAATGGTTGCAGAACCATCACAAGGTCCTGGACACTTGGCTTCCTGGCTAGCTGCAGTAAGACAAGACTTGGTTAACTGCAGCCCTCAAAGGAGGTAAGTATCTGGTGAGGTCACAGCGTGCCCAGACAATAAAGCGTGAATGCAGTCAGAACCTCATCCTTTTATTTCCTCTGCCCTGGTCACAGGCACCATTTCAGTTCTTGTCCTTTCATGTCTTTTCTGAAGAAAAGAATATACTTCATAATTGCCAATGCTTAAGTCCACGTTTATTTTGTAATGAGAGAAGAATAAATTTTTAAGGAATAAGCTCTTCCTCAACAAGTCTATTTTCTTTCTGGTAAAGCAGGTAACTGGAACATAAAAACAACAAAGGAAAACAAGGACTATAATCTATGCAGAAAAGTGATGTAATCTATTATTAGGCCACTTACCTTTTGCACTGCTTGGGAGACATTAGACAGCACCCTTCCCCAGGCCTTCAGGTCAGCACCTGGTGAGTTTCTGTCCAACACAGTGGGAAGCTGTGGATACATAAAAAACAGAGACTAGTTTCTACATTACAACAGCTGCAACGATGAGAAGAAAATCCAAATGGCATTTCTGTAGCTCAAATATTTTGAGGTATTTGGAATAATGTCTTATAAGCCTATCTTATAGTACCACAAATCCAGCACCCATGTGCAGATTCACGCAGTAGCCTGTGTAAATGTTCTTTCTAATACAATGATGAAACAAACACAGGCCACTTAAAACATATCTTGGGATTTCTGCTCATCTAAGCCCACCATACCAAAAGGTGCAAAAATGGAGGAGGAATGCAGGAACTGGGACATCTGAGAAGCTGTTTCTCAGAGAGGCTGTTCTTCCAGCGAGATATACAGACTCCTGGTAACTTCCAAATTTAGCAAAGGTTTGATACAGTAGCCCCCATTTGCTATGGAGATAAATAATTTGCAGTACTTTATACTTCAGAGATTTCCTCATTTTGGAGACAGTCTGGTCCTCACTGTCTGTCAAACCTGATAGAAACCACTACTTTCCCAGGCTCCTGCAGACTGACCAAACTGCCTTTTCAGCAGAAGTTAACATTTTATTTATCAATGACTTAAAAGAAACAGGTGACACCATGGTGTGCTGTCACATACCACTTCATTTGCATCACTGCATCCTTCTTTGTCAGCTGTCTAAAGAATCACATATGCACTTGGAGCTGGCACTCTCGAGGCTTTGTCAGGCACTTCTTCTGCTATTACAACAAAATATATAAAGCTGGACTTGTAGATAGCTAGACTGTAATACTTATGAGACAAGTCCCTAAAAAGCTTTCCCCAAAAATGCCTATACACCCTGCTGATTGCCTGCCATTCCCTTCAGTCAGTATGTGGTTAAGGAAGCAGAAGACAGCTGCACTGTGTAGGTACCTGGCAGGGAGTCACAAAGGGAAGAGTTTTTATGGAAAGCCCATGTTAGTGTGTTCTGATCAGTCTCTTCCAGTTCAGGCAGGAAGAATACACAAAGGGCTTCAAAATACATTTTTCCTTGTTCCCTAAGGGGAACCAGTCTGTGCAAAGATTATACAGAGTTCTTGGAGCACCTGCCTTAACCTGGCCTTTTTGAAACTCTGAGGAATGGGAATTGTAAACCTGTAAAAAACCTGGGTAGTGCATTGTGAATATTCACAAGAAGTCCTTAAATGCTGAAAATCTATCTCAGAAATACTTTAGCATTAATTCTCTGCTACTTCCAGCAAGAATCAGATTTATGAAAATATAAGACAATATATTTTTAGAAATGGAAAATACCAGCTTTTAGAAGCTGACTACAAATTCTTATCAGGATTGGTAAAATCACATGGGCACAATGACTGACTATCAATGCTACAAAAATCAAACTGTGTTTTGCTGGTGTGTCAATTACAGCTTCTGGCATCCTCTGTTCCCAGTTCTGGGCAACTCAGAGCTGAATAAAATCCATGTTAAATTAATCATGATGTTACACTGCTGTGGCAGAAAAGTCCAATCAATATCTCCTATGCAACTTTAGGAGTTTTTCATATATCCTGCCTGCTCCTGTAAAGCAAACTAACAATGTGATGGTTTACAAGGTGAAAACCAGCAAATTAAATTCATTGTTGAAAAATGCAAAGCATGATCGTAGGGAAAACAAACATGAAACATATATACATAGTGATGGACTCTGAGTTTGCTATCCTGAGGAAAGAGACCTTGCAGTCTTTATGAATAGTTCTCTGAAAGCACTGCCTCAGTGCAGTGTGCAGAATACAAATGAAATACTAAAAAATGTGCCATTTTGTATATATATAAATTTGATATAATTTGTATTTTATTATATAGTTTAAAGTAATAATACCAGTCTATGTTTATACACATCTATAAAGTGGCATAATATCTCCATACTAAACCAAGGCTGCAGATGTGGTTCATTTACAGCCAGGTCACAGTAGAACTAGGAACACAAAGAAGGGCAATGAAAATGAACAGAGGTAAGGAAAAGCTTCTACAGAAAGAGTGATGAAAGCCAGCACAACTTCCTAGCTTGTTTGTTTTGAGTTTTTTATAGATGGCTCATATGGCTATACCAACTCAAGCTGCATCATAACTTTGACTGCAGCATAAAATTCAGTTATTTTGGAAGAAGCAAAAACAGAATAGGCTGTACTAGGTATTTTCAGAATCCTCAGCAAGGCCCCTGTAGGTTTTGCCACAAAGACTGGAAAGACAAGACAATATTTGAACACAAACTTTGATTTAAAAATTGTAATTGAATCTCTTAGTTCTGCTGTACTGTGAATTTCATCTGTTTCATCCCAAAACATACTCAGAACTATCTAGTGTCCTGCTGATGGTAGGTTAACAATCACGCATCCATAACCTTATATTTGCAGGGGTAAATAAAGTAAGACCACTAGGAAAACTGGTGATGCATTACAAAAAAATTCTTGAAGCGCAATGAAATAAACAACAACAACAAAACGAAAGACAACAAAAGGCAGGATAATTGTGTTAATACTTACCAGCCGAAATAGCTTAAAGAAATCAACATTTGCATACAAGGCATCTTCTACTCTTTGTAGACTTTCCTGGGACAGGGCACACATGGCCTTGTGTACAGAAGGGAGACCTCTTCGGCTACTGAAAATAATAAAGCGGTCCAGGAGCACCTCACTGCAAGCGATATCCTTCAGAGTCAAGCTAGGGACACCATAGGCAAACTGCAACCAAAACCAACATTTCACTTACTGTTATGAAACTTTCATACTGCTCAGGAACAATTAAAAATTTATCAAAAGTGGACACTTTGATATCAGCCCCTGCTAATATGTTAATTAATGGCAGAGAGATGTGGTTAGCTGAAGCATCAACCCTGGAATCACCTTCACTTGATGTTGTGCCAGATCACCTTGCCTTCAGACACATTTTTCATCTTCTCATTAGTGAGTTCTCCTTCCATTGCAAAAGTCCTTGTGAGTCATCTTCCCTTCCTCACTGTCATCTAAGCACACCTGAAGCCATGCCACCCATTCTTGTAGCTAAGGAGGGATAGCTACAGCTTGTTTGAAGTTATTTTCCCCGGACCAACTGATAGTACTGCATCACTCTACCTCTTGTGTTCAGGTTAGTTATATTTTTGCTGTTAGTTGCTCTAAGAAAACAAAAAGGGCAAATATACCTCTGATTCTCAAGCTTGATTTCCCTCAGCATTCAATTTCAGTTATGACTGTTCCACTACAAAGCTTCCCCACAGCCATCATTCACTGTCACTCTGCACAGGCATACAGCCAGGATTTACAAAGCCATTTTACATTAAATCACACCCACCTACTGATTACCACTTCTAATATAAACACAGAACAGAAAAAGACCTAATTTTTATCTTTAGTGTTCAACCAATGGGAATGTATTAGTTCATAGTTAAACCAATGTAAATGCAGAATAACTCTTCTATAGAAATCAGTAGATTTACATGGGATTTACACTGTTCTTATGGAATGTTCTTGGTAGTCTATGGTTAAGTTCTATTTACTTTGTATTATACAGAATACACGGCAATATTATAAAAAGTAGCACTGGAAATTGCTCAAAAGCTAATGTTCCCATGCCCTGTCCATCTCCTTCCACAGCACAAATTTAAGGAAAAAAGCTCAGAACACTGTGATGACTGTAAATGCTTACTGTGTTTGAGATGAACACAGACTTTCAAACACTCAAGAACTATGCACTGACACAATATCATTAGACTAAATGAATTTAATAAGCTGCACAAAAAAAGGAATTGTCAAAATCAATCCAAAATATAATTTTCTTTAGAAAAATAATCTGTTGAGCATTCCAGTCTTTAAGAAACATGGAATGAAAAAACACACCACACCTATACCAGGTCTGACATAGGTGCATATTTATTTCATATACAAGCAAATTAAGGAATTCATCATTATCAAAATTTTATATCTGCAAATCTCCTGTAGTTAGCACCTGAGAACTGTTTTGCGGTGCCTGTAAGGAGAATATTAAAAAACACAAAGGAATGAGAAAAAAATTAATTTAGTTGCTTTGGAGAGTAAATTCAAAGTAGATTGAGGAGTTATTCATTAAGTGCTTCATCTATTAGAAGCTATCAACTAAAGTGCAAGTGCGGCTCTGGAAAGTCAGCATTCAGAATACAAAAGGCAGAGGCAGAGAGGTCTAGAATAACATTGTATTTTATCTGCCATGACTGCCCCAAGTTTCAGCTTATGGAGTTGGCAGTTGACATGAAGAAAGACATCTGAATTACACACAGATTGTGTTTTGGAATTATGATGCAAAAAAAGGAATGTGAGTTTCTAGAAGTATCTGAGAGACACTATCATCACTACAGCTGCACTCATATAAAGGCATTGTTAACACAAGTCAGACAGTGTGGAGAGAGGAGTGGAGAGTGTGGAGGCAGAGTGCAAAAGAAGGAATGAAACTGAGAGATAAAGTCTGTCTTGCAATAAACCCCTAAAACCAAACACCCCCGCCCTCCCTCAAACAGGAACATTTGAATTTGAATTAAGTTAGCTTGTGTCAGTGAAATAATTTGCTCATTTGCTCAGTCACTTATGTCCTGGGGATGTGTGTGACATGAACAGCATTTTTTAACCATATAGGCCTCATTTGGCACGGTCCCCCTCAGGCAGTGTGAACTGCAATGAAACTGGGCTGCACAGGGAGGCAGCCTGGGAACCTTGCTTTGACTTGTGAAATGAGGAAACAGTGACATTAACAAAATCGAGAAGGATAAACATAGAAAAAAAAAGGAGTTGTTATTTACAAACTGTAACTGCATTTCAGTAATGTTGAACAGATGGGATTAGAAAAACATCAAACCTCCGCCCTTCCAATTTTTCCGGTAGGGTGGGCTGCTGCCAATCTTTCCTGAACTTCTTATTGTGTTTTAACATCAGTTTCTTATCTTTATCTTAAAATGACTCAAAAAAGCAGGCCCTCAGAGGGAAACTTCAATACATTTTTTTTTTTAATCAATGTGTCACTGTTTGGCCAAAGCTGGCAAGATGAAGTCCAAATTATTTTTTCAGCTAGTTGGCCGTTTGATCAGGTTTAGCTTTCAGCTCTGTGTGTCATTTCCTGACTCCCAGGCGGCTCAGACCTAGATCTCCAGCCAGCTGTTGGCAGCAGTCAGGCTTTTGTAAACAAGTTGCTTTCGGGTTGATCAGCTCTGTGCCATCAGAGGCAGGGGAAGGGGTGTACAGCAATACGTAGGCAAACAGAGGGCAGAGCAGCATGAAGAACCAGAGATGAACTATCACGGTGGAGAATCAAGACAACTGTAGATCTTCGGTCCAATCATGGCTCAGAAACGTCTACCTCAACCATGTGTAAGTCCAGCCCAAGCAACCTGCTTATCAAGAAGGTCTATTGGAATTAAGCAATTTATCTCCCACAGAAAATGAAGTGTTAAATTCCTATTAATTCTCTTGCTGTGTCTTTAAAATTATGAGATAAGTTTTTTTGCATCAATTTCACCTTAGAGAAGGATTCACAGCACTTTCTTTTCTCATAGCTGTAAATCAGCTCTGGTGAGATGATCTTGTATCCCTGCAATTACTGCTAACAAGAAAACTGTATGGAGGGTAGCAAAAGTGGTATTTAATGCCAGATCTCATCCAGCTTCCTCTGTCCGATGCTCTGATTTCTTTAATTTCCAGCATAAAGAAAACTACCTCTCTTTCTACATCAGCACAGAAAATACAGCTGAAAGACACCACATTCCAGCAGGATTCAATCATTCTTTTGGTGATGATGCTGAAAACTTCAGTCCTGCATACACTGGCAAGCAGAGTTTTTAACTGTAGATGAATGAATGCCACTGGGGAGCTAATAGAGTCTAACACAGCAGCACTCAGTTCTCCTGACACAGCAGATCTCTGGTGTAGAAGAGGTTAGGGATGAATAAGGAAAGAAAAACCCAGCAGGATATTTTTATATATATTCTCCTTGTCACAAGCAACAAGGAAGCAAATTTTCAATATCTCAGCTGACAGGGAAGTGTGAAAATACATAGGATTCATCAATTGACACTGGCTTTGGTATGATCTTGTGGTATTACTTCATGATAAAGTCAAGACAGGGGAGGGCTTCCCCATGTACCAATCAAGAATACAGCAGATAAGTATCTGGCTACTGGTCACACCAGCTGAAACCTCTGATGCACAAAAGCAACTGAATGAAAGGTCATGAATGCCCTCCCTCTTTCTGCTCACACACAGTTTCAGTATCTGCGTTTTGTGTGGCAGTGAAACAGAAGAATTGTGTGTTGCAGCCTCAATTATTCACTTGCTTCCACCCACACACTAATGCAGTGTAGAAATTGTTCCAGAATTCCAATTCAGCAACATTCATTCATTAATACAGCATTCCTCACAGAGCTCCCAGCCACCAGTACATGCAGAAGCAGAGACAGCCTGGACTTGATCAAACATAGTTCCCTGCTTAGCTGCTTCAGGAGGGATTTGACCTGCACTTTTGACTCCGAATTTTCTGAGCAGATCTATTGTTCAATCAGAATCCAAGTGGGTCTGCTTCTCCATTTTCAAATATTCATGTGAGAGAATACCAAAAAGCCACCATGCTGACACTAGGGCAGAGAATTTAAATTATAAATTAAGAACCTCCAATAGTTCGTCTGTCATTGGGACTATTATCTCAAAAGGATGCACAGCTGCATTATGCTTTTGAGTCAAGTCTTCAGTCATGGGAATGGATTCAGTGCTTGCCAGTACTGTTTCTTGGTGCTCATTATTTGGGTGCAAGAGCAGCACTTTGCTGTTTATTTAATAATTTATTAATATTTAATGCATATTCAGAATGTTTTTTTAAAGACAAACCAAACATCTCTAGATTCACAAAAAACAAAGGTAGAGATTGTACAAACAACCCACAAGGCATCAGGTATTCTAGGCCCAAGGCCTTCACTGAGGCTGCTTTACACATACAGCTCAGAAGATTCTTTCCACACAGATAATGACTCGGTAACTGTTAAACTCTACCCACCTGTTCAGGGCGCACTTGAGCATTAATAAGCTGGAAAACAACAAAATCTGTGAGGCCAACATTTTCCAGCAAGAAGGAAGTGAGGGTTTCCCCATCTTTCAAAATGTCTAGAATTCGTATTCCTCTTCCTGGATGAAAAAAGGAATGCACAGATCAGTGAGATACCAAACAAAGGAAGTTAAAAAACAACTCATATCCTGGCTTAAACCTGCAAAAAGAATGTGCTTTGGCTCTTATACCTAGTCATGACTAACAGGGTCTAAAATTATTTTTGCAATTCAAAATCATTTTAATCCTTTGTTGGGAAATGATAATCAGAAAATGCTGAGTGTTCTGACTCTGCATATCTGATCTCTCAAAGATGTTTCAGATTAGGGCTACAGCAATGGGCACACTGAAAGCAGCTCTGACTGCATCTGAAAGTGTCTGCCTTTTTCTGATGTAATGCTTTATTTCAAATGTTCAGATTCAAGTGCTACTGTTCTTAGTGTCCTTTCTTCTGGGCCTTGTGTAAATAACTTCAGTCAACCCTTTAAATTTACACTATCATTTGCTGTCAATCAATTTTAGTTAGTTAACCTTATTCTCTAGCATTGCAAAAATTACCATTGAAAATGTTCCATGAGAAAAAGCTCAATTTCTTTGGAGAAGCATGAAGTGTAGTTTATGCTTCACATTAAACTACTAGATTAACAACTACTCTTCAGGCGAACCAGTGAGACCACACACTGTTAAATTAGACACATGCAAGAGGCCACCAAGTTTCCCTAATACTGTCTGTAACAATACTCAGAATACTGCTGCTCCTAAAGTCAAACAGTTCCAATCTTTTTTAACTTGTCTCTGTTACAAATCTTATCACAGTGAGAACTCTGCCTCATTATGGTGCAAGAGAAAGCTTGGAAACTTTATGTTGCTCATGTCCTTCAAATATTTGTTATAACTTTGTTAAATTATACCTTTATTAAAGGTACCTCACAGAGCATCAACAGACTTTGGTAAAGAATACTTGAAAAGCTCTCATTTTTCTAGTCTTCAGAAGAGGCAATTGAAACTGTCAGGAGCAGTGTGTATCCTACTGACATAGGGAATATAACTAGATATTTCCAATAAACATGGACTCCATTCTGTGAGCTGAGTCTTATCAGAGTTTGCCAACTAACTTCCACAATTTCATCTGTAATAAGCATATTTTGGCCTAAGGCTGCAGGGGTTGAGGACTTCTTCAATTGTTCCTCCAGTATTTATTCAAGCAGTAAACACTGAAAACAATAGCAGGAGTTTGTCCCTCATATTCTCACTGATGCCTTTCCTGGCATCCAGGCAGTGTGGAGGAAAAAGCACACCACAAGAACACATCTCATCAAAAGTGTCAGTGCAAGGAGCCACTGGGACAGGGAAGGAGGACTCAAGAAGGAGATGTGATTTCAGGAATCAGCAGAAGGAGCAATTGCAACTCTGACATTTGCAAATTTTTCCTTGCTCAACTTTGCAGCTATCCTATTAATATTGTTACTTACAAGCAGTAGTAGTAAACTATAAACACAGACAAATAGCCAAGCGTTCAGTAACTTCTTCTGTATGAAGAAAGGTCACAATTCACATTTTATTAGTTAAGGTTCAGAACTGACTTTTTAATTTTGTTTTATATGATAGGAAATTCCAAACTTTTTTTTTTTTTTAAAAGTAAAACACATTTAAAACCCCCACATTCTAAAGGAACATTAACATTGTATTTCACAGGACTGGGGAGAATGTACTCAATTTTTCATGAGTAAAGTTGATATGGGATGCAAAGGCAACTTCCTAAACCACGGGGTGTGGTCCCTTAGCAATACATAGCAAGCCCATGGCATGACATGCTTTTCCTTGCCTCTAAATAGTCAGGTTTGATTTCTGTGGCTGGGTAAAAACAACAGTTCAGATTATAATCGAGTTCTTGTTGTTTACATTCTGGGGCATTTGGTTGTCTCACTGTTATTTACGAGACAGTCCCTTTTTTACTCCTAAGTTTAAATCTCTGATAGGATAGTGGAGCATGTGTATCAGATGTTTTATACACATCTTATTAAAAAGATATGGAGAGTGACTATTTAATTTTAATAAGAATACTATTCCTGTGACAAAGGATTTGAGAATGGGACAGATCAGTTCACAAATCCAGACCATTTTTATACCTTTAGTTTTAGGAGTACCTTTCCAAATTCTGTACTTCAAACCCAAAAAGTTCATTATTATACCATTCCTTATTTTCCCCAGGACCGTGTTTTTGTTTTGGCAGGTTGTTTTAAATAAAAGTTAATGCAATGAATTTTCAATTTGAAATCCTTTTTATAAGTTCAATGCTTCTATTTCTAAACACATTATCAAGAGTTTCCTTCTTCACTGTTCCAAACCTGTTTTAGCTAACACTGTGACAAAGCACCCCTAAGCACTTCTCTGCGTTATGCTCCTGGCATATATTCAGACAAGTTCCTAACTTTCCATTCCTCTGCATCTTCCAATGATACTTTCCCACTGCTTCAGCTTCTACCATACTAATAAATAATGAAATTTCTTCTGCCACATTTTACTTTGTGTGGTGAGACATCCATGCTTTTTTGAGTTTTGTCTACTGTTATTTGAGGAAGGTGGCTGTGGAATGGAGTTGACTGCCTCTCTCCTTTCTCTTAAATGACAGGTGCTTGTCACTGAACAGATTTTAACTTACCCTAACAGTACGCACAGTAACAGCTGCATGTGAAATACATTATAATGTTGCCAGCCTACAAAGTAACTACTATCCAGCTCTCAGAAGGAAAAATTAAACAGTCTAAAGGATATAGACATAACAATTACCTGCAATTCTTTCAGGATTAGTTCTCATTGTTTCCATAAACTGAGTCATAATGATCAGTTCTTCCCAGATTCTTCCAAGGTCACGGATTTCAGGGGCTTCCAGTAAAACTTCCTGAGCATCTTTATATACCCTTGCAAGGCTGAAAGGAGAAATCATGAACAAATAATAATTTAAGAGTGATGACTCTTGAGAACCTTTCAGGTAAAAAAAAAAACCTAAACCCAAAAAAAAGCAATAGTAAAGTTCACTCTCTCATTAGGGAAGATAAAAAAAAATAAGTTGTTTTGTCCTCAGTTTCAGGTAGTCTGGGATTGTTAGATTTGAAAGTCCAGAGAAAGTTTAAGAGGGTTACTGGTGCTGCAGAAGGTTGGTCATTCACACATTTTCTTCATTAGCCACGCTGGTCTTGCAGGGGAGACAGGACCTTCCCCAGACAGCATCTCAGTTATGGTGCAATCTGCCCCAGTTCTAGCCCAGGCCCAGCTCCAGCAGTCGAATGGGGCACTCTGGGTACATGCAGCCCTGCTCAGCCTAGCAAGTGACATAGAATCACTCACAAACAAAAATATCCTCCTCCCTCACATCAGTCCCCTGCAATTTTTTAGGTCCCTTCAGAACATTTCTTCTAGGACCAGTAGGAAAACACAAGTAACAAATGGTCACAGGCAGCTGTTCAACAACTGGTTCTGGGTTAGAACATGCAAATCAAGCAAGGATGAAATCAGTTCCTGTGTTTATGAACAAGCAAAAATAAAAAAATCTTACTGTCAGGGAAGGCCATTATATTTCTTTAACAGCGTTATGGTTTTCCATGCATGCAATAATATATCTCAGTCCACATGACTAATTTTAGGTTACAGGAAAAAACAAACAGGAAGGACCAAATTCTTTCAGAAAACACAATGTATTTACTTCTGCTGCAATGCATTGAATGTGCTGGGACTGACAAAGTGACAGTTTGCTCTGTAACAAGCAACCTAGAAAAGCCAGAATGCATAGAAAACAGAACCCTCTAACTTCACTGTGTGTTTGACTGTACCCCACCAAAAATGTTCAGCTGACTATTTTAAGTCCTGTTCACCCAGAACAAAAAGGTCAAATGGTAAGTTAAGTCCATGTTACAGATTTTCACATGACCGGAGCTTCAATGGCCTTCACATTATTAGCTTGTGAATTTTAATCATTGGATGCTCCAAACTGGACTTTACAAAGCGAGATTTGGAGTATTTTTTATATTTAGGCTGACAGGTTTTTTTCTTCACTCTAAGGGCTCTTGTCTGCTATACTGCCTTTCATGACTCAGCTGTAACAAACAATGCAATAAAACACTCCCACAGCCCTTTTTCAATAATAGTCTAGAAATCTCCCATCCTTCTGTTTTGCAAAAAAGCTGAGTATCTGAAGGTTATGTACTGATTAAAGTCACACAAGTGTATAGCTGAAACAGGTGCTACATAAGAAGTGGCAGTGCAGGTTCTTAATTCGCTGCTACTTCATCAGAGCTCTCATTCAGAAGGGACAATTCTAGTGATGAGAAAAGAAGGCTTAGGGATTTCATGTTCTTTTATCAAAAAGGTTTGTCCCAAGACATTCAGTAAGCAGTCAACAACAGAAAGTATGGATTTTACTAAGTGAATGTGTGTTGCCTTAAAGACTAGTACTGAAGTCTCTCTCTAAAAGGCCCAAACTTACCATTGTGAGCTCTGTTTCAACTTTGGTACCATTGTTACCCTGAAACCAATGTGCTAGAACTGAAAAGTTTTGTCTTCCACCGTTTGCACACCAGTGTCTTACTATCTTCTCTTTTCATTCACACCACAGAACAATTCTTTAAAATATTCCTTGGCGGGGTGAGGGACCTTTCTAAGCAAGGTGAGAATACTCCATCCTTACTCCTTGCATCATTCATGCCCCTGAACGCCCAACAGGTGCCAAGAGCAAGCTATTAGCAGTTGCCTAGCAGGCCTGTATTGCTGCAACCCAGTCTCACACATACAGCTCTGCTTACATGGAATTTTTGTAGTTGGACACCACACCTGGCCCCTCTCCATGGGTTGGGCTGCGGAAACAGGGATTGTTCATGTTACAGAAGATGCCATGTAACCATGGCAGTGTTCCTGCTGATGGCATTGCCTTGTTTGGGAAGTGACCTAGAGTATCAAAACACGAAATATAAATTGTTAGATGTCTTTTCTAATGCAGCCTTTGTGAATATAAATAACACAATGAGTTGGCTCTCTACAGAAGGAATGTGATAGGGATCATATAGGTTTATCTTTTACAGAAAAAAAGAAGTCACCAATATAAGCCATATGGCTATTTTTAACAGAAATTAATTCTGAGTAATGTGAGGGTTTTTAAAAATAGGTAGTGAGGTAGTACTGTCTCAGTAACAGAATTACACAAATCCAAAACTTGACAGAATCTTGAGACCTCAGGTTAAGCCTGACCAGAAAGAATCTCACAGGAAAACTAGAGCTTTATTTTTATCTCCTCACTGGCAATTCTTACACTATAGGGCTATAAATAACAAAGCTACTCAAACCAAAGTCTGTTCTTTTGCCACTGGACAGGAACACTCCACGAACAGGCCCCAGTACCTCTGTCTGAGAACACCTGGCTATTATTTACAACAAGTCAGGTCATGATAGCATCTCAAACATTCTTACATTCATGTTGGCGATACAGTGGATTAGCTTTCCTCAGCCAGACAAGTGCAAGAAACAATGTCAGAGGCCATAAAAGCTCCACTAGAAAACGAAGCTGGAAAAAAGAAATAAAAATAAATTTTACAAATAGACCACCATAGAGTCACTAGGTGATTAAAGGAATGAGACTTCTTCTCACAGCAGAAGTGCCCCGGGCAGCACATGCCCATGGCTATCCTTTACCTGTTTCACCATTTGAAAAGGACACTCAAAAGAGCAAGGATTTCAGAGTCCCATGAAGCATCACCATTAACTCGGTGCTCAGTGGCTTCTCCACCTCTTCTAAAGAAATATCTAAGCATCCTGACTGAGGTAAAAAGAGGCAGCAGGTAGTGCATGACTCTACAAGGATTAGATGCAAGAGAGAAAAGGGGTTTTATAATCCTCACTGTAACACTGCTGGGCTCATTAGCAGGCTGTCAGTACAGTGCACTTACTCAAAGGCAAAAGACTTCAGCATAAGCTTTACATTCTTTGACCTTTACTTCTGGGGTTTTTTTGTCATCATTTATTTAAATGTTATTAATTTCCTAATACCTGTAGAAATGTTTGCATTAAGATCAAATACCTTATCCAATAACATAGAAGACCCCATCAAAGGCCACTTTATAGCCCATATCTTTCGATATACTTAGAATAGTCACCATGTCATGACAGAAAATCAAGGGCACTGCTTTACCACAGAGCAACATCCTGCCTGGTTTTCAGGCTGTTTCTTCCACTCCTGTGTTTCAGTTTGTTTTACTGCCTCTGTGTGCTTTGGCAGAGGTTTCAAACTACAATCCTTTGATCCTGTAACACAGGCTTTGGGCTCTGAGGAACAGCAATGGGATTGTTGTGTCCAGACACGTGGCACCCTTTTGCTCCTCCCTGTAAGAACCAGGATAAAATATCTTCAGAGCCAGGGCTGTAGCACATGCACAGGAAAGCCCTCCTCCCCAACCAGGTACCAAATATGTAATAAAAATGCACATAGCAGCAGAGCCAAAGACAACATGGGTCACATGTGAATGCTGTTTTGGGCAAAAGACACTCCACAGCATAATTAAGAACAGTTTTTTTGGAACTGCCCTGTTTTTTCCACTATAACTTTGTCTAATACCTTTAGTTAAGCATAAAAGGGTAGAAAGATTTACACTAGGCAACAATTTGCTACATCATATTTTTCCTCTTAAGGGTTTCTTTTTTAAAACAGAAAAATAATGAAAAAAACCACCCACCACCACCACCTAGGAAGTTATGTATTCCTAATCTTTTTAATGCCAGACAAAATCTTACCAGAGCAGCAGGCAGATTACACAATTATTAGAGAGGGAAACCTGACAGCTGCTGTGCACAGCTCAGAATACAGTGTTAGAGACCCTTCCCAGCAGGGTCCACAAGGTCTGATCCATATCCATTGCTGTCCACTTGGTAAGCCATTTGGGACAAGCACTAAACACCCAAAAACTCAGAGGGGCAAGAACTCCATGGTCCACCTCTGCTGCAGAGTTAACCTGTTTTAATACTCAGATGTTGATTCTTTCTTCAGCCCCAGGAAATACAAAATCCTCAGACTTGAATCTGGTAATTTCTTTCTGTCTGAGTTAACTAGTTTGGAAAAGATTGAAGTCCAAATCCCAGGGGAAGCTTTCTTTTAACCTGGTACATAATGTGTTGTGCAATAAGGATGGACCAATGCAGTCAGCCCTCTGATTCTTCCCTGTGGACTTTATCCAGAGGGTAAAGTGTGTCTCAGAATTCAGTAGAAGTATCAGAAAGCAGCCCATAAGCCTGCAGAACCACAAGATAAATATCCAGAAATCCCAGCAACATGCACAGTGAATGTAATATCCAGACAGAGCTGCAACGGAGCAAGCAGAGTGGTTAGACCATATAAATGCTACACGCTTAAACTGGCTGTGGATCAACTGTTGACTCTGCAATGAAGTCTTTCTTCTTGTGAAGTAGATTAGACTAAATGATGAACTGGAGTAGAAGATCGCATATATCTCCATTTATGGCACTGCATGATGGTTAACAAAAAAACAGTCTGATTTTTCCAAAACACATTTCTTAGCTACCTTTGACATTATGAATTTTTGTTTCGGCTACTTTATTTCTCTGTGAGGACAAATAAGAAGGCAGGTTTATATTCTTAAACAAGAAAATTATTTTTAATGAGTCTGCTGTAAAATATTTTACTTTTCAGGGTGGAGAAAATATTTCTCGGTTATGAGTTAAATCACTGTGCTTACAAGCTAGGAATGATTATCAGACAAGAGGGCCTCTGCCAACACCCGGAAAAATCAATTAGAATTTTAGAAAATTCTATGGGAAAAATTAAACAAAAAGAGAAAACAATTCCTGAAAGCCAAGCCTGCACTTTGCATCTCATATCTGAGCAGATCTGCACAAATAACACAGTATTTCATATACTGAAAATACTGAAGAATTCTACAAATATACATTTGTTTAAAATTAAAAAACAGTGGCTTCCACTTCTCTCACTACACCCGTTTGAAGATCAGAAAGACATGGATTTTTGGTTTGGCACTGTTTTTTCTGAACTTGAGAACCAAACTATCACAGTTCCTTGACAACCAGTAACTGAAGTCCAGCTGCAAAAGGGGTCCTTAACTCAAGTATGAATTGGCAAGTTTCATGTTGCAATAAATCATGAGCTGCAATATTATATGCATCAGCTCTTGATGACAATGTACACTGTGGGAAAAGGTCTGCTAGGAAGCTATGAAGGAAAGCACATTTAAATTGTCTACGAAGCAAATGACACAATCCTTTGATCCTGGAATTCAGCATGTGAGCTACTCCGAATGACTAGAATCAGGTCAGCATAGGGTAAATATTTCAACTCATGTCATGGTTCAGTTTGACCCTATTGATCTGTTATCACAGCAAAATTGTTTGCATGACTGTTACAGTGTCACGGATGCTGTAATATATTTTTTAATTATTCTTCATTTGAAACAGGCAGTCTGTCTCTATAGGACCTCACAGAAAAATAATGGAAACCCGGCAAAGCAACTTCTTTTGCTGGGTAGAAGTAGTTGCAGTACATCAGATAATGAAGACAATAGTCTGAACTTTTTGTTTCACTCTAAGAAAATTTAGTTTAAAGAAAAAATAAAAAGACCAATGATGAAATAAGGTGAAAAGTAATAGACAAATTTGATGTAAGACAAAATATCATAAGATCTAAGAGGATTTGAAAGTACATGAAATACTTCTGGCTTTTGCTGTACTTATGTCACTCAGCCATACTAAAAAAGACAAAATCTGTGTGAACTGTAAAGTCCTAACTAGAATCACATCTAAGAGCAGCTAAGCATGAAGAGCAAATCTAAAATTAGGAATCAAACCTCCCTGAGCTGAATGGTGCTCATGATGCTTTCTAACAACAGATCTTTTAATGTGAAAATATATAAATATTACTACCCACAACTCTTCTGGTACACCATACTATTTGTCAAAGAAAATCCCAACACAAGCATTCTATGTTTGCTCTGCAAAGATCCCATGTGATTCTTTGAAGGACTTCAGATTTTTACATGCTGATAAACATACCAGTCACTTAATCCAGCAGAACGCATAGCTCAAATCTGAAATCCAAAGACTAATACTTTACCTTTTGTCTTTTCCGAAGGATCCAGTTCTTCCAGAGTAGAAGTCTGACTTGCCTAAAGAAGCTCATTCTTCTGCATTAACACTTCTGGTTAACCTGTGGCAAAGGAGGCATTGCCATTTCTCAGCTGACAGCAGAAACAGACCTTAGAGCAAAATAACAGTTTTCTGTTCTTATTTTAAGATTGTGTTATCACAGTGATCTGTTCCTTTCATTGTCTGCACCATTTAATTTTGCACTTGATAAACCATCATACATGAAAAATCATGAGTTTCCTTTGTTTGGAGGCTACTTCCCGCAACACATTTATCTGCACCAAAAAGAAGTAGAGAGGAAAAACATCTCTTTCGAATAAAAAAAGTCATTAACATTGAATCTGGCTATTAACTTGGACTTGCACGTAATGAAAACAGTTAACTGTTGCATCATTTACCACAATAAATCTGTGTTTTCAAACTATTTTTTTTCAAGAAAAGATGGATTTACTACTAGACATTAGTTTACATAAAACTCTTCAGTTATTACGATACAATTAGGTTTACCAATTAGACACGATAAATATAGATTAACAGAGCCTGATATGGATTTTATAAATGCAAATCCATTCTGTTGCCCTTTCCTTTAAAAAATACAGGATGTCCTATTTTTATGGTTTTTAATTCAGCAATTCCCATTACATTTTTAAAATGCTACTGCTATTGTGAAGAGTAAATGGACTAACACTAGATGGTTTGAAGAAATACACTTTTGGGGTGCGACAGCCTCCCACTTTGAGTTGCCAACAACAGGCAGCCAGAGAGCTTTCTGACACTCTTGTGTAGCCTGGGGCTCTTGAACTTGTTGCTACCCTGAAAAATTAATCCTACAGCTGAACAACTGAGGAAGAGATAGTTTTGCACTCCAGCTCCTCTTGCCTTCCTCTAAACCCCAGATGGATGCTGCAATCTTTCTGCAACAGCTGTGAAAGGAAATTCAAGCCTTCATGTCAAGGCTATAAAATCTGTAGCCTGCCAATGGCCTGGCCTCTCCTATTCCTCCTGATGGTTCTTCCCTGAGCCACCCATCATGAGGAGTTGCTCTCTCAATGAGAGATTCCACAGTAGTACAGATAATCCTAGCTTCTGTTTCTAAGTATCTTGCTGTGTATGACATACCTGCACCACTTTGTAACTAGTAGGAGCTGTACTACTAGTAGATAGAAAATTTGTAGTGCAAGGCCATAAATGAGATTATGACTGCCAGATAAAATGGCTGCTAGCATATGCTTTGAAAAATCTAACTATTTTTCTGAGACTAAAAATATAAGTAGTAAAGAAGCTAAACCCAACAAACCTTGGTGGGAAAAAAAGGGCAGTAAGTCAGGTTATCCAGATTGTGCTTGCTGTGTAATCTTTTAGACTTTTGTTCACTGAACCTTGCTAGTTATATTTGTTGATAGTGATAGGGAGACATGGTTTATAAGAGAAGTAACTCAATGACAGATAACCTAATTAATATGCATAAAGGGACAAAAAAATTGCTCTCCAAGAAAGTAACTACTAGAATAATTACCAAGATTAGAACTGCTACATGAGTCACAAAACAACTGAAAATAACGATTTAAGTTATGGCGTTAATACACGAAGTTCAATTAACATAAAGTTCAATACAAAACTTTAGGGAAGCTTCTACATTGCTCATCAGACACACTTTAGGATCACCTCTAAGTTTAGGATGAACAAGGATACACTTATATCTCCTCAGACTGGTTTGTTTATAAAACCTTCACTAGGAGCTAAAGGGAACCTTGCTTTCCTAAATGGAACATGGATGTGAGTTAACCTTATACTGCTTTGAAATCTCGATTAGACACGTGAACATGAGACAAAATTGTAGAAAAATAAGAACTTAAATAATGCAGTTAGAAGACACTGGACAGATAAACCTCAGATTCTGTAGCAGCATAGAATAAATAAAGAATAATTAATTTTCAATCCTGAAATATCCTTTCCTATCAGGGCATTACTCAGACAAACTAACAGATTTGTGTGGTTAAGATTCAAGCTCTACTAATTTAAGTAGAGCAAAACACTATAATAAAAAAGCAGAGTAGAACCATGATAAAGAATAGTACCTAGCAATAATGTGTGGAGAACTCCACTTGGACTGAGGAGGTACATGAACTTCTGGAGTGATTAGTCATGATGGAGATCTATCTTCACTCTTTACAGGCAGTGCCCTGCTCTTAAAATCAGTGGTGGCTTGGGACTGCTGCAATCAAAAAGAGCACAGGCACTGAAAGAAATTCAATTTCCAAAAAAGAATTTTATTTACACAGATAACAACACTCTCCTAAAATCAGGAAAAGACCCCTACACTTATGAACTGAGTGAACACTGAATTCCTTATAGATTTTCATCTGTAAAGGGCTGAAACAGCAATGCAGCAAAACCTCCCACCAGTCCTCACACTGGGCAATGATCCTGTATAAGCACTATCACAGCTTCCCTGTGATTATTCTTCCAAGTAGAAGGTGAACAACAATCCAGCCTTCATTGTTTAAGAAAAAAATTTTAAAGGATGTGGTAGCACTTGCTTCTTTCCCCTTCACAGGGCTTTGGGTCCACCTTTAAGAATTCTCCACAAAACTGCTTCGCTGAATTTTACACTCTAGATTTCCTCCAGAGCCACTGCAGCTCTGACAGCAGAGCACTGCACTCTGCACGCTGTTTCTTTTCCAGCACCATGGCAGGGCCTTCGAACCTTGCACACAGGCACCACCTAAACTACCCACTTTAACCTGGCTGCTGGCACAAAGGACAACAAAGCACAGGGTCAGGCCCTCCCTATGTGCTGAAAGGTGAGCCAACAGGCAAGAAGACCGGCCTTGGCTGAATAGGGCACTTTCACTAGAAGTCAGGGAAAAATAGAGAGTTTATGACCTTTGGAAGAAGGGGCAGCCAACTCAGGAAGAGTACAAGGACATTGTGAGGTCATGTAGAGAAAATTGCAATGGTGAAAGTTCAGCTAGAACTCAATCTGGCCACTGCTGTGAAAAACAATAAAAAGTGTTTTTATAAATGCATTAACAACAAAAAAGGGCCAAGGAAAATCTCCATCCTCGATTGCATGCAGAGGGAAACATTGTAACCAAGGATGAGGAATAGGCTGTGGTACTTAATGCCTTCTTTGCCTTGGTCTTCAACATAAAGATTGGTTATCCTCGGCAACCAGTCCCCTGAGCTGGCAGACAAGGATGGGGAGCAGAAAAAACCCAGTGCAATCCATTAGGAGGTAGTTAGTGACCTGCTGTGCTATTTCGACACTCACAAGTCTACGAAACAGCATGGGATCCACCCCGGAATACTGAAGGAACAGGCAAGAGAGCTCGCCAAGCCTCCCTCCATAATTTATCATCCATTCTGGTAAACCAGGGAGGTTCCAGATGACCAGAGGTTGGCCAGTGTGACAACCACTTTTGAAATGGTCATAACAATCCCAGGCAGTGCTACAGGTTGGGGGGAAGAGCACCTGGAAATCTGCCCAGTGAGAAAAAGCCTGGGGGTGATGGTTGACAGTTGCTGAACATGAGCCAGCGTGTGCCCAGGTGGCCAAAAAAGGCCAATGGCATCCTAGCCTGTATCAGCAATTGTGTGGCCAACAGGGCTGTACTGGGCACTGGGGAGGCCACATCTCGAGTACTGTGCCCAGCTCTGGGCCCATCACCTCAAGGAAGACACTGAGGTGCTGGAACGAGACTGGAGAAGGGCAACAGAGCTGAGGAAGGGTCTGGAGAGTGAATCCTGTGAGGGACGGCTGAGGGAGCTGGGATTTAATCTGTAGAAGAGGAGGCTCAGGGAAGAAGTTCCCATTCCCTCCTAGTGCCTCAAAGGAGGGTGTGGCAAGATGGGGTTGGCCTCTTCTCGCAGGCAAACAGTGACAGGACAAGAGGGCATGGCCTCAAGCTGTGCCACGGAAGGTTCAGGTTGGACATCAGGAGGAATTTTTTCATCAAAAGGGTTGTAAAGCATTGGAACAGGCTGCTTAGGAAGGTAGTAGAGTCACTGCCCCTGGAAGTCTTCAAGAAATGACTGGACATGGCACTTAGTGCTATGGTTTAGCTGATGTGGTGTTTTTGGTCAAAGGTTGGACCCAATCTTGGAGGTCCTTTCTAACCTTAATGATTCTATTCTATGATTCTATGGCAACCTCCTCTTTTACAAGTGGCTTTGATCTAATTTCTGTTGAGCATATGTTCACATCACAGGTCAGACCCAGCCTGCTTCAATCTAGACAGAGAAACAAAGCTTCATAAAGCCACATATAGAAGCTATGTGGCTAACGGCAGTGCAAAGCAGAGAAACTAGGACTGCTGCTGCTGCTCAGCTGTAGACTGTTTAAGCCCTACTACTATGTGTGAGGCAAGCAGATAATTTAATAGTTTTATTCAGCAAACCAGCATTTTAACCCTAAAATCCTAAGGCAAGTTATTTTAAGAAAATGGATCTCTTTTTGCTGTCCACATGTTTGCAGAGACAGCTCTAACAGATTAAACTAATCTCTCCTAATTAGATTTTTTACATCACAATTGGATGATGGCAGGGTGTATTTTGCTTTCTATGGTCAACTACATCCGCTGCTCCTGTGACCCATTTTTGCTTTTTAGCTTAACAAAGGGATCTTCAGAAGTAAACAGAGAAAGCTTATGAGGGGTCTATAATTTTAAACGGGAGGGGAAAATACAGTTCAGCTTATGGAGCACACTGCACAATTTCCTTGGTAGCTCTACCCACAGTTGTCACTATGACTTCGCTATTTCCTAAAGATCTGTAGTTTGCTGCCAGCAGCAACAAAACATGAGACATTCCACTTATGTATCAGAACATAAAGAATGCAATAAGCAGAAATAGATATTTGGTGACAGACCTTGCACTATGCCAACAGTAGATATCTGATATTATAAAAGTTCCCCGTGATGTGCTTCATGAGCATCTACATGCAATACAAGGGGTCACATGGCATATGTGTTGTGTTATCCCCTTACCTCACACACATATGCCATAGTTTTAACAGCTGTTTCAAATATCAGAATTTTTTCTTATTTCCAGACTTATTCCTGACTTTTGACTAAAAAGTCAAGGCTGATTAAATGCTGTTTGTCCAGCAAATTATAAAAACATCCCCAGTAATCTCTCCAGTACCACAAGGAAATATTTCTGTAAAGTAAGGAGAATTAAAAAATTACCTAAAAAGATAGCTTTGAAAATATGCACACTCGTGTATTGAGTGTGCTCACAGGCCAGCACTTCTAATGTTCGACCATGCTTTCCAGCACTCAAACCATTTCTTAACCAGTGAGACATTCACGCCTGTAGAAGGGCATGTCCCTTGACAGAGGCTCACTAGAAAGCTAACACAATTCATGCTAACACAATTTTGCTTACACTAACTGTAGGAGTAGGTACATAAAAATGTATCTTATACCAATAACAAGATATATATCTATGTGTGTATAAAGAAAACTACACAAACATAGGCTGGCGCTGAGTTAAGGTAAGTTTTGCATCCAGCTATCTTAAACTACTGGGGAAAACCCAAGCTGAAGCTTTTTAGGTGTTTCCTATGTATTTCAGAGGCCTCCCTCCATGAAATAGGTAATCTGTAACCGGAAGGACAAGAATCGGAACTTCTATCAAACCAGGGTCAAATGATAAAAAAGTCAGAGACTAGGAAAAAGCTCCATGAAACTTCTCTTTGAAAGACGTATTTCTATGTATCAAAGAGAATCACAATCAGACTCTTCCATATCAAACACAGAGAAATGGGGAATCTAAAACAGATCCCATTCTTGTGCAAACTCAGTGGTGGGCAAATCACCTCACAAGACATGTTTTCTACTTCTGGTATAATTCAGTTTACTTCACATAGACACCTGTCTGTCATCCAGCTGCATAAGAGCTAAGGAGAGAGGGTTTTCCTAGCATTCACCTTTCTCAAACATCTGACATTTTGGAAGATTTAGGACAACTTTTTCTTCTACCTGTGAATGAAACACTTTCCAAGGATCCCTTGGATCTCTAAATGCAGAAAAATAATTCCCCTCTCTCTATGAATATAAATGGGCATAAAACATTTTATTCAGAAAGACTTGACTCCAAAGAATCCTCCTGTGAGACCTATTTCCATGAATATTCTCAATAACACCATTTGTAAATATTACATTCCCTGTCCTTCCCCCTCCCTCACCCCACTTTGCTAATGGAAAGTTGAAAGATTTGGTTTGTTCCATTTTCCCAGCATATTAAGTTTATGTGTACATTGACAAATGGGATGGCCCAATACGAGCAGCTTTACAGTGAAACAGTGCATGCTGAGGACCAAGGACCCACACAATACTTGCCTAAGGGTTACATCAGATGAGCTCCAGGCACAGACCAAAAATGCATTAGCAGCTGCAGCGTACCACGTATGGTGCTGAAGTACACATTCCAGTTTAGTCTCACCCAAACAGAACTAAGTTTATGTGCTCTGAGATCACTCTGTATGGTGAGCCACAGCGGTATGTAGTGGTCACTCAAAAAGTACAAACACATTCTGAGCTAAGTTACCAACGTTACCGTACGTGCGCTGCCTTCGCAGAGCGTTTTCATGTCAGCTTTCAGATTATCTCCATTAGGCCTCTGCTACACAGAAACTAAAGAGTTCATGGACTTGCAAGCAAAACACAGCCTTCTTACTCAGAAGCAACAAAACCCTTGCAAACTTACCACGAAAGCTTACCTCATGTGTGAGCACTGCTGAAAGAGAAAGGTTTCTGAAGGAATGTTCAGCTTAGCAGCAAAGAAACACATATCTAAGATGCAGTTAGCACTCACAGAGTAACACTGCTCAGTTGTAAGGAGATTGTTTTAATCCCCTGCTTGATACAGAACGGCTCAATCTGCAAATTTAAGGACTCCTGAATAAAAATCCTCCCAAATATCCAATATGACCAGCACAAGCACAATCAAGTCTGGACTAAGATGCTGGTATTTCTGGAAGTATTTCTTCAGAATTCTGAACAAACCCCGTATTTGAAAAGATGGTTTCAGAAGGGTAGTTCTGGTAGCACTAGGGGCCCTGCTAAACAAACAGCTGTCATGACTAATTAGGTCAGCGACTTACAGAAGTCGGTACTCGGCCAAAGCTTTAAGAGGGATGAGGCAGTGCATTACGACTTCAGAAAATGCAATTACCAAACAAATCCGACAGCAAAAGGTTTCCTCCCCAGAGTTCAAGCTGCAGGGTTCCGGCACTTTGCATGACCCACAGCCGGTCACCTGAGGCAGGTGGGTAGGATTGCTGCAGTTCTGTCGGAGTGAAGCCATTTCAAAGCAAGACCGTGGGAAATCTGCAACTGAACCGAAAGAAAAAACAGGGGCCGTTCGAAACATTTCCAGTTCAAAAGGAAACCAAAGTCTTTTCCACGAGTCTTGCGGCTCTGGGGCCGCGGCCGGCTCCTCACGCCCCCTCCCGCGCCGCCCGGGGCGGCCGCAGCGCCCGGCTCCCTCATGGCGCGGGCGGGGCCGCAGCACAACACGGCCGTGAGTCACCGTGCAAATGGTCACGAAAATGTGCAAACTTAAGAAGTCCCAGAATGGCCCTTAAGCCGCTGCCTCCGAGCCTCCCCCGCAGGGCGCCCAGGCCCGGGCGGGCGGGCAGGCTCGGGAAGAACCCCCGGCCCAGCCCCTCAGCCCCTCCTGCGCTGCCGCCGCGCTGGGCAGCAGGGTCCTAACTCTTACATGGGCTTCAAATGTTTCAGTTTCCAAAGACGTCCCCTTGCTACTTCGCTTGTATTACATAAAACCAGTCGAAGACATTATAGCCGGGACACAAACTCATCTTTTGAAATTGCTATTTTCCGTGAAATAACGTGGCTTTGTAAGACACCTACTCACCCCCACACAGGCACCAGGCCCTGGGCCCCCGCTCCCTGCCCAACCCGCTTGCAGCTGCGGGGCTGTGGGAAACAGGAGAGACCCGAAGCACCTTTAAAAGAGCAGAAAGCTTTCGTACTAGCAAGACAGGGAAGCAAATGTTACATAAAAAGGAGTATGGCAATAGCCACTAATAACTGGTATGATGACTCGATTAAGAAACGTATGTTAGTATTCACGGCTGTAACTCTCCATCTCAGGAGCCTCTGCTAGAGAGTACTAGAGACGCTCCATCACACTAGGGGAACAGCTTTATTAAATTAAGAAATTGTTAAATCAAGCAGTTTAATTTCTTAAGCCATTACCATATATCCAATGGTACATGTGCTAAAAAACTTAAATACAGTGAGACAATAAGTTTAATGATACATTTGTGAAGTATTTTGCTAGCTTGTGGTCCTAATCAATACTGATCCTTTCACAACTGTGCTATGACATTATGCTACACTGTCTTTAATGATTCATTAACCAGTTGTGTGGGGTATATATAGTCCACTCCTCCATCCTCATTTATGTTGAGAAGCCTTTCCCTAGATTTTGTTACGTAACTCACAACACCAGTCTGGGCACACAGCAGCATCTTCTCTGTAATAAGAGGCAGCTCCCCAAAGAAACAGCCCCTAGCATGGCCAGAACCATCCAGTGATAGGATGGCCTTTAACAAGAATGCAAGCCCCGCTTCTGTGGAAATGCAATAAGGAATGACGAAGCTCAACATTGTGAGTTCTGGAAATTAAAATCATTATGTCCATCAAACAGAGTGTGGGATTTTATCTGGGGTGTTTTGGGAAGATTGGCAAAGGTATGAAGTATGTATGTCCAATGTATTTCATGTTGCAAAAACAGAAAAGTGATTCTTTGTCTTTGCTGTCCCTTGAGAGTTGTCTTGGTGCTTACATCAGTAGAAAGTACCATGCCAAAACAACTGTACTCTATAGTATGCAAGAAAGGGTCATGCTAATCGTAATCCCCTTAAGAAAAGCATGCCACCCCCTAGCCCTGGAAGACAGATGCAGGAGAATACTATGCTATTGCAAAGGCCAAACATCTGTATTTTAATAAGTTAGAAGAAATCCAGATACAGAAGCCATAGAGTCACTGAAATGTTAACACGTTAATATATTTTAAAGCAAATATAACACAGTGTACACATAAAACCCATTTAATACAAAGTGAAAACCATTAGATGCACCTACTAATGCTGGTTTTTGGTTATTTTCAGCTGTTTCATTGAAACTTGGAAACAAAGCTCTTCATTTCAGTTACACCAGGTTAAATGGTAAAACTGATCTATAGCAAGCAAATCACTGCCTTTTCATTCACCTGGGAAAGACAGCACCACAGCAACTGAGTGTCTCCAGAAGGGCACACAAATGAAACAGGTTATGCATGTTTGCCCTACTCTCTAAGCCATACAAGAAACCAGATGTGAATTGACTGCCGCTTCTGAATAGTAAAGCTCAGTAAGTGCATCCTTGCTGTACAAAAAAAATAAAAAAATTAAAGTGACAACAAAGAAAACTGGCAACAGATAACCATGTCTGCTTAAAATATACACATATGATACATAATTATGGCCATGCTGGCCAGTATGCAAGCCTGTTCAAGAGCAAAGCTTTAATTGCACAGATTAGAAAAATGAACAAATGCTTTTACAGAGCAAAGCACAAGCTTTGGTTTATGCTTAGACAGTGAACATTAAACCTTCCATTTTTATTATAACATTAAGAAAAATAACTGTTTCTCTATGAATAAGCACTCCATTCCACACAATGAAATGAAGCTCAGTGTCTTATTCAATGAGCCCACTAACTGTGTCTAGATTGGGAATGTATTACATCTTTATTGAAAGCTACTGAACTACAAAAAGTTTGACTTAATTCACAGTTCCCCAGGCCTCCCCCCATTTTTAAAATGCTGCATATATAAAAATAACTTCAGTATGGCACAAAAGTGGGATGTCTCAAGGGAATGCAAAGGATAAAGGGGCAAAGGGAAGCCTCCACTGGCAACATCAACAAATTGCATATAGTCCAAGAGGAATTTGCACCCTATACAAAATGAGCTTCCCTGTGTTCCAGTTCTTGGATCCTTTTTGGTCTCAGTCTATGGTAAGCAGGCTTCAGATCTGAGGGGTGAATACCCTCTGAGCTAGCTTTTTGTTCATTTGTGTTTTGTTCAGCATCACCTGATGGAAGTGCAGAGCTCCTAGCCAGTTTCACAGTATTATCCTGGTGGAGCACAGAGCTAGCACTGGTTGGTGCACAAGCTTTAGCAGAAGAACCATCTCCACTTTCTTTTGATTTGTTAGAGGGTGGTTTATAAAATGTCCCTGGGGGTGGTTGCAATGTTCTTGGTGCCCTAAAGGCAGCAAGAGGATTAACATCAGGACCATTCTCTTCTGTTGCAGTCCTTCCTGACCCAACAACAGAATATGGCTTATTAGGAAGAATGGCGTTAGCTGAATTGCTACCAAGGCTGCATGATGATGACAAAGCACCTGCAGTTCCACTCTCCAGTGCTCGGTTCTCCTGGGGCACATTAGTCACGATCATTGCTGTCCTTGCTGTGATATCATACTGTTTGTACTGCTTGTCCCAAGCTTTTCGCAGCATCTGGCTGTCATAACAAGGAAGTCTGAAGCAGGTATCAACAGCAGGGAGTGCCTTCACCTCTGAGACTTCTTCAATAGTAGGGCTCCTGCCCAGCTTCTCCGAACCTACTGCTCCTGCATTTCTTGAATTTCTTTCATTCAAAACACACGGAGGAAGTATTTGGTCTACAGGCAGGCTCACAGGGCGAGAAGCTGGTTTTGTCCTTGGAGCCCGCAATGGAACTTTGGCAATCTGACGGTTAGGTTTTACAGGAAGTAAGTTAATTTTACAGGGGTCTTCACCTAGAGAAATGAATGGATCATTGTCTTTCTCTGAAGCCGGACTCACAGCATCACCTAGAAACACATAAATAAATGTGACTGGATCTTTGCACCAAATGTAAAGAGAAGTCAGCAAGATTGTAATGACCCCTTGGCAGTTAGTATTTTAATGGGTCAACAGCTTTTAGGGATAGCCTGTATATATACTAGGAATATCCTACTCTAACCAAATGTTAGCATTTCAATAGCAGTAGAACACATACTCTACAGCTGTAACCAAAGAGAAAACAGATAGACAATTCACTCTTTTGGCTGGTGTTTTGCCATCCCTGAATATTTTCAGTTTTAGTATGTTTCAGGATGCAGCACTGTTGATGTACGGGACATGACTGAACTGGTAACATCAGATGAAAATCAGTATAATTAAAAGGGATTATGTATAGTTACTCCTAAATGAAGTACATAAAATCATACCTACATTAAAACAAACCACTGTAGTAGCATAGGCAGATAAACAGAAAAAAACTTAGAGTTAGAATTTGGTTAGCAAACCTGAAGTTTTTTGAGCAGAAATATTGATATCCAAAATACTCTGATGATTCTGTCAGAGAATTACTCTTTCCAAAGCCTTCTGGTTTAATTCCGGTGAGTGGCAATGATACACATTTTGGGGGAAGACAGTGGTCAAAATACATAAATTGTTGGGTATTAGTTTACAGCACTGTAGTGGATTTCAGAAATCCACAGTCCACATAATTATGGTTTTGTTTAGCTTGCTTTTCTTTTAAAAAAAAGGAAGAAAAAAAATCACTGTTATATTCTCTTACCAAATACTTTAAGCTCTGATTACATAAACACAGGTTTGTTAAAAGCCTTTAGAAAGATTTAATTCTCTGCTCTTTTTACAGAAATAAACAGTATATCAAGCAGTGATGAGCAGGTTTTATCACTTGCTTCTGTCTACCTTGCAGAGCTACATGCACTGTAAGATAATGCATCCAGGATTCCATATTCACCCGTGGCCAGAGTTAACAGCATACTAACCAGTTACAGATGGATCTGCTTCTTCTTTTGTATTCTTGCTATTCTTCAATTCCAAAAAGTGTGCAGCTGTTTCTGAAGCTCTGCTTTCACTTGGAGCTATTTGACTACCCTGCTAACAAAAGTCAGAGCAGAAGTAAATTAGAACTCAAGAAAAAAGGCACTCCTCATCAAAAAGCCCACAAAGATTTATTAGAAATGTGCTCTGGAATGCTGCAGCATTCAACACAGAAGTTAAGACGGCACAGGTAACATTGTGGCAGCACAAGAAGAGTCACTCACTTCCTTTACAGCAACAAAGGATTTCCTCTGCTCCCTCTCATCTGCTGATAAAGCAGCTCTGACTGTAACAGCTGTTTCTTCAGCATGAGAAGCGCTCAGAAGGGGTTTCAATGAAACGTCAAATATCTTTTCATAGTATGTTATGAGCAGCTCAACCACCCGGGCCTGACAAGGGTAGTCCACAAGTGATGACAAAGAAACTGTAGCATCAGTTTGACGCGGTCTGATCAGAGTTGGGCCAAATATTATGCCAAGGTTGCTGGCTGACATTTTATTTTCATCAGACTGTTCTGTAACTCTGCAAAAAGAGGGAAAAAAAAAAAAAAACAAAGCAAAAGAAACCCCCAAGAGTTAGAGGGTTTTATTACTTCAGAAATATTTTCAATATTAAAATATTATCTGATGTCTAAAGAGGACAAGAGACAATAAAAAACTGAAAGTGTGTTTGGTAGCAGGCAGAATCTTCAGTGCAGACCACATTTAACAGTAGCTTGGACTTCCCACACAGGGTGTTTTTATGCCCTGTTTGTTGAAATTATTTGCGGCTATTTGGCAATTCTGGGGTTGGGAAAAAGAGTGTCTCTCATTCTGAGTAATAATATAGCTACAGCCCAAAATCACCCGTTCTTACAGGTCATCATCAGTTTAGCACATCTTCATACAAACCAGCATTTGGAGGACAAGGAAGTGAAATGTGACTGAAGAATGATTAAGAGACATGAACCAAGTTTCAATTTTCTGTTAATAGCCACCAAAATCACTTCCCTAGATCACAATTTAAATCATATCTAGATACCTGCATGTGACACTAATTACTACTGACCCCAATGCTAGCAGACACTCAAGAATAATGGAGGCCAATGTTTTCCCTGCTTTATTTCCCTTTCATATTCTTCTCTCACTTGAGAATTAATTACATGGAAAAATCCCCAGCAACAGAAGTGTGTCTTCAAAGGTGCATGTGACGTCTTCCTCTACAGTCATCAAAAAGGTACAAGAGATTCCTAGCATGCAGCACTTTAGTTTTCAACATCAGTTTGCATTCAAAGTATTTTCTTACCTGTGAAGGTGTCCAATAAGGTACTGAAGAGTGTTATAGTTTGGTACAGGCAGTTGTTTCAGAAGATCTTTAATTTTAATGATGATCCTATTTAGTTCAATACAGAGTGACTGTCTTGTCTTTGCTTTGGGGCTAGGTTGTTTAGCATCCAGCTCCTCACTGGGGCTCTGGCTTTCTTTTGCAAGTCCAATGAACTCATTGTAAAGCCGAAACAAAATCAAGGGCTCTGGAAGCTGAAGAATTAGAAACATTTCAGAAACATACTTGAACCTGAATTTTAACTTGCTTCCTGCCTGTTTTCCTTCAACTTTTTCTGGTCTAGCATATTTTCTTTGATGAGGATATTGTTTAATTCTCGTTCATTAGGCTCAATCCCCAATTTTTTCAAACCCAATCCTAGCTAAAAAAAATACTCCTCCCTACATCTTTTTCCAGGAATTTTTTGCTAACCCTTTCCTACAACAGCTTCAGGACTGAGCATTTATCAATACTTCATTGAAATAAGATTTCAAGCAGAAAAAAAGACTTTGAGAAAAAAAAAAGATTCCAAGAAAAAAAAAAAAATTCAAAATCACTTAGTGGTGATGATCATAGGTTTGGAATGCTCATCTCTGAGAGCCAGTGTGAGGAAGAGGACAGGACCATGCAGCTAAGGATTATTCCTTTCAAGGTGAACAAATTTTCAGAGTGACTCAATAATTTCATTGGTCAACATCCCAGCTTCATATTTTCACATACATATTGAAACTGTTTTAGAAAATTCAATCATGAAGCTTTAAGCTCTATTTTAGAAGAAAAAGGTGGGTAATCCCTCCATAATGAAAACATCATGACCACTATGAGTGTTTCATGAAATTTTTGTTAGCAGATATTAACAGCAATATATTATCATCTGTCTGCACAAGGAGGCAGGAACATGGGAATCTTTTAAACTCCACATAAGACAAGCAAATTCACTAATAGAAAGATTGTATAAATTAAATTCTACTATGAGCAGACAAACAAAAGCTTGTTCTACATACGGTACTAAAAAGAGCCATAATATCCATGTGGAATATATATTGTAATTCCAGCAGCTTTCCCTGCCCTTGTCACAGGCTCCATGCATAAATGAAGAAGCCAGTACAGTTATACAAGGCACTTGTTTAATCCGCTGCCGTAGGACTGCTGAAAAAGGGTGGTTTTTTGTATTGTACTGAAGAAATACACTACAGCACTTCACTTTTCCATCTGACCTCTCAATTCTATACCTGGCGGAGATACAGCTTGAGAACATTGCTGATATCATGTGCATAGAGTTCTGAGAGCTCGACCAAATCCTTTCCATTTTCAAAAGCTTGACAAAGCTTTTCAACTCTTGATTTGGCTCCATTCACACGATAGATGCCCTGAAATTAAAAGACCAGCATGACTCTATTCCAATTTGAAAGGAAATTTTAAAACAAAGATTATATTGGCAGTACAGCATTAACATTTTAAGAGATTTTTTTTAAAGATTGTGTCTGAAACTTAAACATGAACAAACTTAAGCATACCTTGACATTCAGTGCTCTGCTTTCAATTTCTGACGTACACTTTTTGATGATGAAAGGAATGCCATCAGGAACATTTTTAGCAGCTTGGGCAAATTCCACTCCAAATAAGTGAAGCCTTCCATGAAGTTTTTTGTGCCCACATTGAATAGCTAAAGTCTCTAAACATTTTTTATGGCATGCAAGTGAACACTACAGGGGAGGAAACAAAAAAGCACATGGTTTGGTACAATCTGACACCGTAAGAAGTATTTCTGCAGCCCATATGTGAGGAAAAGGCAAGATTTATTAGTACATTGTGCCTCTGGTTTAAGTTCACAGTGATTATACAAGCCGCAAACTCTAGTTTTTATACAGAAACATAATTCCAGTCTCCAAAACCACCAACTTCACATAAACCCCAAGCAGGAATTTAAACTAATTTTCAACTTACCTCCTCACATTCAGCTCCATGAAATACCACTAAGCTGTCACATTCTCTGCATTTAGATGGAGCTCTCAGCTTCCGTAGTTTGTGTGTTTGTGCTGCTTTAGACATATTAGCATTTCTAAAAGGTCCTGGTGAATTTGCAGTTTCAGATGTGAGATCATTTAAACCTGAAGAGAATTTCTCCGTTATAGTCATTTTAATATCTACTATTGCGATTGTAGTTATTCTGATTTTTTAGAATTGTGCTGCACAACACAAATCTGTAAGTAATGGCAACAGTCAAAGTAATCAAAAACATTTCAATCACAAGGAGGCAAAACTATGTTACAGTTCACAAAACAGAGGCATTAACTATCAAACAATCTTGTGTAAAAGTGGACTCAAACAATCATTTTTGTATTTTTAAGTATTCAATTTTCTCCTGTATCATGGCAACGTGAAAATATTAGGACATTTAATTCCAACTGCCCTGCATCTCAGGTAGCTATTAATGAAAGTTTAATTTTATACATTTTCAAATCCTGTACTACAGGATTAAAGATTACTTGTTTTGGACTGTAGTGTTTCTGAAATACTTTAAAAAAAGAATATTTTCCAGCAAGGAAGAATTAACACACACTCATGGCAGAAGCCACATAAAATAAAAATAAATTTAAAGAAAATCACTGACTGTCAGTATCCTCTAACAACATCAAAATATTTTCTAGAGATTCTAAGACTAAAAAGAATAGCAACTGGTCCTTTTTGTGTCCAAATTTTTTAAAGCAATTTACTTAAAATGCTAACAACAACTCTGTGAACCAAAGCCCTTGGTTTTACAGATAACTTAAAATAAACACATTTAGTTAATTGCCCAGAAAGCTTCATAAATGCACAAGCATTGTTAAAACAATACCACTCCAAGTGAAAGCTTGCATTCATTAACACATTGCCATGCTTTAAGTCTACACCTGAATTAATACTGTTTACCACAGATTCATTCCTAGAAAGTAAAGTATATGTTTAGGAAATATGGACTAAGTAAAGAATTTCCTAAGGGCTTTACTGAGCAAGTGCCACAAATATTTCAAAATTAGTTTCTAAGTACTGTAGACATACCATAGAACTATTTCTGATAATCCAGTTATTCAGGTTTCAATGCCTGTGGCAACACAGTCATTACAGAGCACAAATTCATTTGAAAATTAGAAATGGCCTGGTCAAATCTGGGACAGACATTACTGAACTCACTTATCTTAGTTGAAAAGGGTAAAATCTCAGTTATTACCCCTTAACATTTGGATTCACTTTTTTCCAATTGGCCACTTATCAACTCCATGTATTTGTGCATTTCACATCAAAGTTTACAACTAGTGATCTTACATAACTCAGGGTCATGCAGCTAAATTTAAATGCAAATGTCTGGAAGGAATGCTTAGTGGATCATTTTCTTTACCTCAAGAGGGTGAAGACACTAGAAATGTTCTATGGTTGCCCATAGAACCTAAACATATAAAGACAATTCTGCACCACTTCATTAAAATGACCTGAATGTTATTTGTCAGCTCTCAACCTCAAGTGGATGCACACTGTATTGAAAAGCAATGCTGCTGGCAATCACACCTTGTTAAAGTATTTAAGCACATTAAAAAGAAAAGCCACACACTGTAACAAAAAGCATCTTCTGAGGACTTCAAGTATGGAAACAACATTACCACAGTCTGAAGGAGATGGTGGCTCTCTTTCATCAAGATCATCTGCAGATGACATAGTCCCAGTGGAAGGTGTTCGGGGAAGTCGTCTTTTAAAATCCCCTAGCAGATGAGAAAAATTCTCAGGAAGCTGTATGTATCAGTTCCACCCAACTGTTAATTTTTCATTATATGCTTTGCTCAATACTTGCTTATTTAACAATGATGTCTTCACTAGTGTGAAAGTGCAGAGAAAAGACTTCAGATTAGCACAGCAGTGAGTGTAGCTGTACCTGGGCTGGCAGATGGAGAATCCATGGATCGGGACTCACTGCTTCCCCCTGCACTTTCAGAGTCACTGCACATTCCTCCACTCTGGTTGCCAACTGACCAGGATCTGAATGGTGGTGGCCCTCGCACTGCTTTTGAAAAGAAAGTCTGCTAATTCAAATGCCAAGGACAAGATTCACTTTTTTTATTGAAGGCTATCTATGATTATATTCAAAATAGGAAAATATTGCACAAGTTACATGAACATGCAATACAGTGAAAAAACCCTAAGGCATATATTCCTGTAAAAACTTCAGGAGCTAAGAAAATGAATTTCAGAAACTCAACAATTGTGCTTTTGGAGAAGACCTGCAATCAACATAGAATTTACAAAACCAGTGGACTGTCAATTGTTAAAGCTAATTTAAATAGTTTAGTCCACTGAACTTGACAGTACTTGCTGTTTGAATTGTATCTCACCTTTCTTGTCAAAGGATCTAGGTGTGCATACAGGCAGTTTTCCATTTGTCCTTATGCTCAAGTACATAATGTTTTATAGGCTTTGAACTTTATAATACATTTTTAACCTTTCAGTGTTATATTTCTGAGACATCAAGCTTCTTTTTTAAAAATTTTAATTTTTTTATTTATTTAGAGACTGAGCTCCAGAAGAAATACAGAACTACCTTGAATATCTGTGTTGCTGGAAGATCTCTTCTCTCTAACCTTTTGTGAACGATGATAAATTGGGCTTCCCACATCATCTAAGGTCTGAGCAGGAAAATCTCCTGAACACTGAGATAAGTTACCATGGGATGTATGGATGCTGTTTGTTGATTGCTTATTAAAAACCCTTCAGAAAGAAGAAAATAATTTAAAGAATAAGTAAGACAGAAACTCAGTGAAAAATTATGCATTCTTTTAATCCCCAGGAACTAAAAATGCTACATTTAATTACTGTTCATGAACATACATTTTTGATGTGTCATTCTTAAAGCCCAAAATTCAAAAATAAAAATATAAAAAGAAGGGTGGCCATTTACTGTCAATAAAATATATGAGATTTCCTTAGTGTTTTCTCTCCACCCAAAGAGAATCAGTTTTTCCACATCTATGAATGGTATTATGAACATTATCTTGCAGACTTTGTAAAAACAGCCTATCTGTTCATTTGAAGACCAGAATAATTCAGAAGCCATTGCATTCCATGGTTATGCTTTCCCCTCCAGAAGATTCTCTGCCCAGCCATCAGGACTATCCACCTATGACCATACAGGTGTTCACATGCTGTGCTTTTCAAATGCACAAAAAATGTGTTGAAGCTGCCAGAGTGTCAATCCATTTTGAAAATCCACTCTCATGATAAGGACAGAATACTGTTAACAGTAATGAATGCAAAATGCTGAAGCGCCCTGTGGACAAAATGGCCTGCTGGCCAAGTTTAGCAGTCAGGAAGCTGTTCCTTTATCAGTTCTACCCGATCAAGCTTAAGGGAAACAAGAGACTGAAAAACATTAAAATTTGCATTTGTTCAAGCTACTGTCCCTTAAACTAATGCAGACTCAAACAATAAAAATGATCAAGTACATGAAGAATCACAAGACTGTGACAAAGAAAACAAAAGGTGGGGAAAGAAGAGAAGAGAAGAAAAAACACACTCCTTTAAATGTCAAGCAGTAAATAGCTGGGAAAGCACACAAAGATTTTGAAATTTCATGCTCATCAGTTTCTCAGGGAGCTATATAGTTAAATCCCCCTAAGTCAAAGTTTATAAGTATAGCCTAAATCAGTCTTAAAAGGCAGGAAATTTACAGACAAGAATTAAGAATCTCAGCTTTAACTTTGAATTTCCTGCCTTTTGTTGGTAGAAGTCTGACTCAAGCATTTGGTTTTTTGTATTTAGTTTCCTTTTGAAAAAGATGACGACGCTTTCCTGTAGAACTGTGAAACACACAGATTGAAATGGATATTCTGCTGCTTTAGTGCCAAGATGACTATTTTACAACAAATTAAAGGTGGAAAAGCATTTGGCATGCTGACACAAGGAGTTGCCTTTGTCTTGAAGTCTTTACTTCCACATTAGCTGGATCTTTCATAGTTTAACACTAAAAAACTTCCATTCCATACAGGTTGGAAAAAAATAATTAAGTTCTAACACGTCCCTACAAATGGACTCTGAGCTTTTTTTAGGCACATAGCATGAGATAGAAATCGAGCAACACTTCCTGCCAAAAAGTTGCCAAATGTAAACAGTATGAAAAAAGCTACTATATGTAGCAGCAAGGCTTGTACAAGAGGAAAACCACCTCTTTCAGACTTTCTAAACTGATTATCAAGTACTACTTGCCACATAACACTACCAAGTCTGAAATTTTTATTTTTCCTTTTAAACAGTAGCTGCATTAAAATTGTAACAAGTCTTGCACAACAATTCAACAATTACAATGTTTTAGCAAATCTTATTGCATGAAATAATATTCTGCTTTAGAATTCAGAGGCAGGTTTTAATGTCAACATTATATATAATCTACCATCTAAAAGATGAGATAAAGACAGAATAGTAAAGCCTAGTAAAACACCAGGATTCCTTTAGTTCCTCCAAAAACATTGTTTTATTGTCAAACACATGTGCCCAGTGTTCCATTCTAAACCAAGCAATTGCCACTTGTACGTTGGCACTTACCCATCAACCTGGGAACTCTGCGTTTCAAAACAACCTGATTCGACAGGAAAACCATCCTTTGGCAAACTTTTCACAAACTCTGAATACTGCTGACCAGGGTCATAGAGTTTGGCACTCTCACAGAGGGACTGGCAGTTAACTGGAAGAGATACAACCTGAGCATGCTGCAGCTGGAACAGGTTAACTGTTGCCTGTTGAGAGAAAAACATTTTCATTATTTGTAGATCATTTACTAAATATTTCACTTACACATTTGTCAACCCAAATTAATACCCAGCAGAAGATTATTTGAACAATAAGACTGGAAAACTTCTAGAAAATAGTAACATACTACTTTGTGCAAATCTCCTGAAAGTCGGTTGTAAAAATTTCATTTATAATACAGATACAAGTATTTCTCTCCTCTCTGGGTTATTGAATCCTCCCAGTAGCAAAGGCAATTCCAATTGCTTTTCACTTTGAGTTGACCAAGATAAACAGCAAGGGCCTTTGCAAACAAAAAGGCTTTTCTCATGCTCTGGAGGGAATCAGTAGAATGATGTAGTAGTTGGAATTCCAAAGCCAGGTGAGCTCCATGTGGTCTTGAGACATTAAATGGACAAACTCTGTCCCAACAGACAGATTAACTGAACACTTTCTTCATTAAACTGCAAAACACTTCTGAACAATTGTATCATGTACCAGAGATGAGAAAAGGAGGACACTGCATAACTGCTTCATCAGCTTTTGGGTTGCAAAGTAGTTTGCAATTTAAATATACTTGAACTGACATGTCTGATTATGCTTTCTACTCTTGTTATGGGTTGGTTTTGGAGTTTCTTGGGGAACAGGGTTGTATTTGATGTTTTATTTTCTCTCCCTGCCCCAGCATTAAATTGTCACTGTCTCATCTAAAAACAACCAAACAACTCTTGGCATAATATGTTCTTACATTCTTGAAGCTTTTTTACAAAATGGTGCATGCAATATACAGTTTTGACCATCATTTCCCTATTGCACACAATAAATTAGTACATTGAACTAGACACAATGGATCCTGCAGTAACTGAGACTGCCATCAGGGCTGAAGGGTGTTAATGTCCATTCCGGGCTTGATCCAAACATCTCTGCTAATGCATTAATCAAAGCAAAGAAAGCTGTACTCTTAAGCAACAGAGGAACCCTACTGCCATCAAAAATTTTAGAAGATATTTTGTAAGGGCTGTGTAGTGAGCAAGAGAACAGCTCCTGAAACATCCAGAAACATTAAAGACATGTATAACTCCCCCACACTTTCTTTTAACTCCTACCAGAAAGAGAACACAAATAGATAAAAAGTTTTTCTTCTTTTTGTATTGGCTTGACATATCCTTTGAAAACTTTCTATTTAAAATGGGGCTTATGGGGCTTTCTCTTAGTTTTAACAATATTTATATATCTGTGCAAAATGTATTTTAAAACCATGCTTACAGCTTTAAGAGTAAGATCACACTGGTAAATAAGCTCCCGAAGTTGTGTTAAAACATCACTTTTAAAGCTTTCCAAATCATTTCTTTTTTCTTCAACCTCTGCCATGCTTGCTTTATAGTGTTCATTGGCTTCTTCAGCCTAAAGAAAACACAAGTATAAAGAGTTGATGGACTACAGGCCTTGATACCAGAAGCAAGAAAAAGCTCCACTCAATATGCTTGTATTTGAGATTCCCTTTTAAGATAAAAACCCAAAAGACCAGAGCATGATTAAAATTAAAATTGTGAACTGAACTCAAATAGCCCCATTGGGAAAGCATGAATAAAAGCAGTATAGGCTTAACTTCAAAAGCAAGGAACAAAACCTCTTTACCTTTTGAAGAGCTTCCTCTTCTAGCCTTCGTTTTTTTTCCAGTTGCTTGCTGAAATCTTTCACAAAGCTTCCACTTGAGCCAAGATGTTCCTCCTCAGCACGAGCAGTACAGGATTTTGCCTTTTCATACTCATCTTGACGCTGTGTATACAGCAACTTGGCTTTTCTTAGAGCAGCTTCCAGCTCTTGCTGCAGACGAAAAAGCAGAAGAATGAATGATATTAAGTTTTCAGTTATTTAATGTGATGTTTAAAGAGACTTATGCACAGGTCTGTATGCTGCAGTACAAAGCACACAGTTATTGAAAGGTGACCTCTTGCAAATACCGGATTGTCATGAAATGGACAGTTACATCTACTTTCAATAAGCACTAGAGACTATGTGTGAATGTACACGCTTAACAGCCTAATTTGAAAGATTCATCCTTTTGAAGAATTCTAGACTGAACCATTAGATATGAAAGGATTACCAACCATTTTTTTCTGTTCTCGCTGCCAAAGTTCCTTGATATCTTTCCTTTGTCTATCCAACTCATTTTTCCTTCCAAGAAGAGGCTAGATAGGAAATATTAACAGAGTACATTAAAGGGATATAGGCTGGAAGTTTGTTTCTTTAAATATTCTATGAAATTATATATATTTTTGTCATTTTCTTTAAGCTTACCTGCACAAATTTGTTAGACTGGAGAGCAGCAGCTGTTTGTTGCCAAAGTTGACTGTTCTCAATATCATTTTGAAAAGCATTAATGAATATTGATTGGAATGGCATATAATCCTAAAATTACACAAAACATATTAATGTTCTAGGTAAGACATGCAATGACGTTCTAAATGTCTGTATAACAGAACAAGATTTTCAATTAAATTTAGACAGGTATTTACTAAAATAGGTATGAATGTCAGGTACAAACTTAAATTAATTCATTTTACTAGGAAAAAAGTCTTCAAGTCCAAATCAGAAAGCATACAAGATATTAGACAGAAAAAAGAATATTGGGAAAAACTAATCTGCATATTCAACAAAAATTATATTATATATCCAAATTTCCCTAACAAATGGAAAGACATAAAATGCAGATCTTTTAATCACTGCTTTATGGTATAAATCAATTCTGTATCAGCTTAAAAATCCATTCCTCAACATCAGAGTTTTACTTTTGGGCAAGTCATCCAGTACAGATTTAAGACCAAGATAAAGCCCCGAAGGTACTCACCTGGTGTCCAACAACAGCTTTAGCAGTTTCAGCCATTTTTGCTAAATTTTTAGCACACTCCACTTCTGTGAAAAAAGTTTCACAGTTACTGTTTACATTATAACACAATAGTTATAACACATGCTAAATGCTTTTAACAGTCTTCCTTTAACAAACAGACTACAGAGGGGACCACCTTCACTTTGTTACAGGCCTTTAATGATAGGAAATGCACGATAGCTCTGTCCACTTCAGCAGAACAGCTACTAATTTAGAAATCACATTATTGACAGTCTGCAGCACAGAGGCCTGACAACAGATTTAATTTCATCATGACAAAGCTGATTAAACGCCAGAAAGAGCCACTCACTCACCCAAGCTAAGCTTTTTTTCTACCCATGCGACTACATCCTTGGTATATTTTGACCATGCTTTAGCATAGGACAGAGCCGACTCAATTCCACTGTCATTTCTTAGGAGCATGCTATCAACCTCCTCTGCTCGAAGATGTCCTGCAAATAAAGCATCCAACACAAAGAAGTGATTTTTAGACATGACCACACACTGAGAGCAAAGCCAGTATTAGCCAACTGTGAATGCTTAAGCAGCTCTGATCTTGAGTTGGTCTTTAATGCTAGTTGACTCTAAACAGGACTGACAGAGGTTTTAGAACAAATTAAAGGGTCATAGTATTTTATCTGGAGTAGTCATATGGTCAGCATAACTTTCTTCAAGAAAGTGACCCAACAAAACACCAATCATATGACAACACACAGAAGGTGCTTCAGGCCTTAGTTCTTTCCTCTCCGCCCCTTCAAAAAAGCAACCTGGGTTGATTATTTACAAAAGAATAAAACCTTTGTAATAGCTTTTCTTTTTTGTACAGTGAAGTTGTAATGGCACCATAGGTGTAAAGAAGTGACCAAACAACTAACTTAGAACATTTTTAGAAGAAAAAAGCCCACACATACAAAATGGTGTCTATTAATGCTATATTAATGACGTACCTTGAATATCATCCCTTTCATGCAGTGAACCCCCAGACTCCACGGAAAGATTCTCAAAAGACTGGTGTACAAAAACCAAAACATTAAGTTAGCAAAGAAAAGCTCTCACTGGAACTGAAAGGCTAACATACATGGCATTATCTGCCTCTTTATTTTCTTGCAGATAAAGCAAACTGCACTGTAACTCCCTCTCATCTAAGGAAGAGTATCTTTTAAACTCCCACTGCTGTCAAATGAGACCTAATAAATAGCAAGGAATCATACATTTACATCAACAATCTTGAAAGTCAGTGATGAAAGAGTTAAATATCAACCAGATTTGTTAAACAATTAAGTGAGCTCCAGCTTTTCTTAAATCCCTACCTATCTTTTAAAAACCATTTCACACAGACCTAATGTCAGATACAAACAACAGGCATCATTCTACAAGCCTTTACAATCCTGTATTTCTTCCTCAGGGGAATAAATTTAGGATTTTTCCTAAATTACTTGCAGGTGGTGCACTGTAGGCACAACAGCTGACTAGTAACACTTGCTAATGAAGCCCTGACAATCAGTACAACCTCACGGAATGTAATCCAATAATAAAAGGAATTTAGCACACATCATTTCATCCCTACCTCTGTCCTCACACTGGATTTTGTTACCCCTTTAATTGTGCAAGTTGAATTATTTGTAGGACTGTGCTGAAGACCTGACTGCTCAACAAATTCAAATGAATAAAAAGTCTACTTAATAACCACTACTCCCTTAAAAGCCAAACTAAAACAAAGACAAACATCACACCATACATAATTTTAAATGGATAAACTATTTTTTAAAACTTTGAAGCACAAAGCAGACAGAAAACAAAGGCTAAGAAATAGCTGCAAAGTGCCCTTCAGCTTTGCAAGAACAGCTTGTTCCCATTTAGACTTTGGCATTGGTTTATTTTCAAACATACACTAAAATGGAGCACCAGTCATCAATGACAAAAGTAGTTTTGGTTTGTTAGAGTTTTTTAATGTAAATGAAAACTGATCATAAATCACAAAAATCCCTCAAGAATCATTCTTTACTTCACAGCAAAAGCAGCTTTTCCATAGACCAAAACACGCAAGGTGTTAATCATCAATGACATCAAACAGAATCAAACTATAGATGTTTGTGGCTTCTTAGAAAGTTGAATACTATTACAGTGGCTGTCTAATACAAGAAAGTTTCAAAATACATGAGAACAAAATGGAAGGGCTTTTCTAAAACAGGTGGGAAATCTATCCAAAGCTGTCCCCAGCTGAACTGTTAAAAAACCCAAAAATCTGAATTTGGGAATGGATCAGTATTTGGTTGCAGAGAAAGCTTGAACATTCCCAGATTTAGTTCAGATTTTATATAAAATAGTACTGTCTTCAAGTGGATTTGAAAGTTGTTAGGGAAGAAAAAAAAATAGTAAGAAAAACCCCATACTTTATATTGACTTGAGGCACTTACAAGTTCTGATCCTAAAAATGATTTTCCATTCTGTAAGACTTAAATCATTGCAGTCCTGAAAACTGTTCACTCCTTTCCAGTAAAGGAGGCACACTGGTTCGGGCAGCTAATCAAAGGTCATTCATTCCTGCACATTCACCCCACTGCAACTATGTAATACCACATTTAAGAAGCAAACATGAACAAATACTTTTACCCATGTCCTACAACTTATTATCAGAACTTGATCCATACAGCTTTGCCCCCTCAAGCAACCAACGACTCATCCCAGTAGCCCTAGAAAAACTTAAAAGCCCAACTTCTAGAGAGATTTCACTTCAGCTATCTCTTCTATCTTTTTTTCCCCTCATTACCCAAGACTCCCACCACCCTGACATAGGCAAATATCTTCACACATTTTGAAAATTTTATCCTTCTCCATTATGCTCTCAGATCTGCACAGCATCAAATAGCATTCAAATAGCTTGTTGAGTAATGAAAGGTCAGGCATGTCTGTCTCGTCTCTTCCAGTATATTTTAAAGCGCTTTTGCTTTTAATTAAAAAAATATCTTTGCTTCCACCTTGTACATCTGGTTGAACTACAAGAGCTAAAATGAGAACAATTACATTTGCTAAGAGGGGGTATACATATCATTTAACTTAAGCTTCCAAGTGGAATGCCTTAAGTAAAGATTGTAGACTCCTCTGCAGTCAAGAGAAGCAAGATCAGCACTGCCCACCCCCCTCCTTGGAGCCATCCTCATCAGCTTAATTAGGGAGGCCTCTAACTAAAGAGGCAATTAAATTATTTCTCCTTAATCAACCCTCAAAGTATTTACATGTTAAATTCTACCAAAATGTTATGCTCTGTTTAAAATACAGCTAGCTGCTATGATCAACCACTGAACACACACAACTACAAGAAAAGTTAATATAGCTATTAAATATTTTGCATTTAACTCCTCTTAACACTCCACTCCTAGCTGGCCTCCAAATTGCTCTCTGAATTGTAAATCAAAGTGAAATGATTAACCTGTTAAATGTGTATTTGCCTAAATGAAAATGCACTTTAGACAGATTTCTAAGAAACTGAACTATGTTATCCTACCTGCTCCAAAATTTATAATTGTTCACCTTCACATTAGGAAAAGCAGCAGAAACTACAAAAGCGAGCTTTTAAATATAAGCTGGTGACTTCTGAAGCATCTAGAATGGAATTCCTTCTTCATTTCACTATATTTTAATTTCCCCTTGGCCTTTTCCCCACTGCCACGTTCAGAAGAGTGATCTTTCAGACAATCAATCACTCACTTCACAATACAATATATAAGACCATCTCATTTCACAGGGATGTATTTCTGCAATGCAAAAATCATTACAAGATTAAAATATTGGCAAATTCAGCACCTTCCTTCTGCTGGTGAGCCAATTAGATTAACAAGTACTTCTACAAATAATTTCATTTCATTTACATGAGATGCTGGGTTCTATGTTATTTTATTTCATACTTTTTATCAGCAACCTAATTCTAAGTTTGCTGAAACCAGTTTTCTGAGTAGCCTGCTTTTTCTCCATATTGTTTATGAAGATAAGTTTTGTAGCAGCTACCGAAGTAGAATTTGCGTGATAATCCATCTTTGTCCCATGTGTGTTATCAAATACAGTGAAAATTTGAAAAGACTATTCAGCTGTAGCTGCCTGGTATTGCTGCACACAAGCCTTTGTGAAGAAATGCTAAGTCTTAAGTATGTTGCAACAAAAACTTTGTTGAAAAGTTTAAAAATTGCACAATCCAACATTTTTAACCTTGCTACAATTTAGCTTGTAATACACACTAATTATCAATTGTATCTTCCTTGCATGTAACTCCTAATTTTACTTGATTTACCTGAAAGTCTGCATCTAGATACACAAAAATTCAGAACAGAATTTGGTACTGGGCATTTTTCAATCACACCTTCAGACTGTTTAAAGGTAAGCTCAAAACCTTAATGTTTTTCTTTGACTACCTATAAGTTGACAGTTCTTTTAGCGAATTGTTGCTGAAATAGTTACAGGGCAAACTGGGCTCTGAAAGAAGAAAAGGTTATTTTGTCATGAATACTAGTCTTTAAAAGCAAAAATTAGGCAATTAAAACTTCGGTTTCCAGGCTTAACAGGTATAGTCTAACTACTTCAGCAAGCAAATCATTCAAGTACCTTTCTTTTCCACATTTATTTTCACTTAACCAATTAAAAAAATCTCAAAACCTATGACAGCAGGCAGCCCTGTTGAGTCACCGCAATAATTTAGAATTGAGAATACATTCAAGTAACTAAACCTTGAATACACATTTTTTCCTGGGCTTAATCTTGTTTTAAAACTCATGACTCCAAGTGTCCCAGCCCCATGATGCAGAGTTTCAGTGGACCTGCAAGTCTCCTTTAACAGATATCATTGTACACTCCAAGAGAACGTGATTAGCCTACCCGACTTCTCCGAGATACAGGAAGTCCCAATGACGAGCCATTGTCTACATCTCCCATAAGGAAGTCTGAAACACTGCCAGAAAAACCAAGAATTGTGTTACTTCATTACTTTACCTCACTAAGCAGTTTTATATCACTGAATTCAAAAATTCAGATAGTGTTACTAAGCCCTTTAAAAGTTCTGCAAACCATTTTTAGCAGTCGTCTTATATTCCCCCTCCAGTTTCTATAGCATCCTAGATTTCCTTATTAGGAAAAAAAAAACCAACAAACTGACAAAAACCAAGAGCAGTAAAATTGTTCTAGATGTAGTTAATTTAAATTACTTCATCAGAAAATAGTTGTCCAAAAGAAAACTAAAACTTTTGTTATTGTTGAATTTTAATTTGATTCAGTTCCATTGAGTTCTTTAAAAACTCCTGGATTCCAACTTACACGTTTCCAAAGGTGAATGCCAACGTTTCAATGGAAGAAAATATTTCACTGAAGAGTTCTCTCTTGTTTTCTTCATTAACTTCTTTGAAGTTTACCGCTTTAAAAAAAAGAAAAAAGAAAACCAAAGGGTGAGAGGTTTCAAGCAAGTTTACTAGGCCTAAAGACAAGTTTTATGCACAAAGTCTCCTTCAGAATGTGCAACATTATGCTTTTCTGAATAATTGGAAAAACACGGTTTTAAAGAAGATTAGTAAGAAAGTAAACACTAAAGGAAAAAAAATTAACACAGTCCAGATGCTTCCCACAATGAAATCAGATTACTCTTTCACTTCCTGTATCTTCTCACTTAAGGAGCAGCTTTGTGTGGAAACATACTAGTAATGCACAGAAGACAAAAACAGCCATTTACCAACTACAGTCAAATCACACAGCAGCAGCACCACCACAAAGCTGCTCACAAATGCAGTCAGATATTTGAAAAGCTGTTTCTTTTCTGAGTAGAAATTTCAGAATTCCGAACAGGAGCAATAGTTTGTGGGGGTTCCCCCCCAGCTGTATGCAATCCGGAACGCAGCATTTCTGGCTGGGCCTCAGATAAGCAGAAAGCTATCAAAAGGTGGTGTCCATGGCAAGACCCTTTAATTATTAGCTCTGTAGTCTGGCAAATTCATATTTTTCCTGTTAAAACTGGGGAAGAACCTCAGCATAACTACTGGTGGTCCAAAATAGGAAGAAGAGTGTTGCTGGACAAACTAGATGGTTGGAACTGGTGATCAAATACTTAGCCACTCAACACCACCTTTAGCATGCTTCCATGACAAGCTGGAATACTGAGACAAGAAGAATGATTCACCCAGAGTTTCTATTAACAACTACTAAACAAGAAGGGGGAGGGAGAAAGGAGAAGACAAAAAGCACAACCATTTTTGTCTGTTTCCAACTTAACTCCTTAATCAATGCTGACAGGGAGATTTGTGTGGAGAAGTTGCATACACGCCTTTGAGCTGAAGCTGTACCCTCCGGGTGGAAGTTTTCCCCAGTGTTACATTGCGAGAAATGACAATTTCACATAAGTTTTTTTTTTTTTAAATTTTACCTTTAAGAAATGCAATATTCTTAGTTCTCTAGATGTCTAAGTCACACAAGCTCACATCTATTTCAGAGATACAGCAATGACACACATACAGGTATGCACCCCACTTACCACTTCTTGCAAAATCTAACTAGGTTAATTTGTCTCCCTTATGTTTCAAGTACAAATAGAACACAATGTCTTCTAGAAGTACGAAAAATAAAATAATGTTAAAATGTTGCCCATTCTATACAAATTTTCTCAGCAAATTACAGGCTTTAATCTTAAAAAGTATTCAAACTTCCTGCCAGGTGCCTAAATACTAACGGGTAACAAACAAAGAAAGTACAGTAATCTGCTCCCCCATTAGACTTCCTCTGTGAAAGGAAAAGTTTTTAACCAGTAAAGTAACACAGTTAAATCCATTCCTTTTTACACAATATGTCAACAGACTTGATCAACACTTTTATAACATCTATTTCTATACAAAGCCATTACAAAAAACATATTCTTCTCATGGGCTATTTTTACAATTACTTCCAGATATGAAAAAATGTTGTAATAAGCCTACAGCAAAAAGTAATTACTCCATATTACAAAAACATTACCAGTCTCTGTTGACACAGTTCACTGCTAAATTACAGCTTCTCCTACCTCTTCATTCTGCTACACTTTGTAATTACATTAAAAAATGCCTCTGGCACCTTTGTTTGAAATGAGACTCAATAAAGCTCGACAGAAGATTTTTTTTTTTTTAAATAACTTCGTAAATAGCAGCAGATTTCTTTTTTTTTTAAATTCAAGTTAGCTGAAAACCTCAACTTCCAAGAAATAATGCTGCATATAAATCTAAACTTTGCATCCAGATCATTAAGCAACAACAGTCACAATGAGACTTATTGATTACTAGCCACTAGTGACTGGAAAAATCATTTAAGATCCAGCATGAAATGCAAACTGTTTCAAAATTAGAAGGAATTAGCAAAAATTGTCTACGCATTCAAAGCACTTACCACTTAAACATTTGTGTATCCATTAGTCACAGTGTCTTCAGAGAGAGAGCTCTTCTTTCACTTAGTTAACAAGACATTAATATAGAGAGCCTTTCCCTAAAGAAATGCAGTCTGTTTCACTCTGCCTTCCTGTTCCAGGAAGAGTTTTGTTAAGCTTTATACTTCATATGCCAGAGAAATCCTTTCTTTTCAGCATCCATCACAAAAGGAATAACAAATCTCAAATTTTTCAGATTTACTTCTTTTCACTTCTCCCAAAATAGGTTAGTCTAATCTCTTAGTAATTCAGTAGAATACCACCAGCTTTTTTCTGCCTTAACACCACTGGAATGCTGATGTACTTAACGTCAACTTTAAACCACGCACTCTCTTTCCCCAGGACATCCTGACTGCACACAATAGCTACTGACAACAATGAACTATAGTAATCTTGCCATGTCTGGAAATGACAGCTATCTATCTATAGTTCTACAGATTTCAAAGCAAGTATACAACTTGACAACTCTTTTAAGCAAGATTTCAGATGACACATAATGAACTTTTAAAAAATCATATGACAACAATACATTAAAATCAAAATCCAGTACCACAAATGCAAGCCTAGCATACAGTGGATCTGTATTTCCAAAGCTGTCTTCAAACTGAGGTGGGTTTGGCAATCTCATCAAAATGCTGAAGTACACTGGAGTTTTAGCTCGAGTCATGCCATCAAAACTTTTTTGAATCAAGCACAGACCAGGCTGCGGAACCCAAAACAGCCGGGGAAGTTTTAAAGCGAGAATCCCAGGAGCTGAAGCACTGCCTGAGGACATTTGAGCAATGCTTCTAAAACTATGAAGGAAAGGCTGATGGCTGTCAAGATCCACAGGCACCCAGGGCCTTTAAAAGGTGACGCTTGGATAGTTCCCAGTGAACTTACAAGCACACAGCCCATGGGACACAGCCATGCTGGAGTCTGCACAAATTCACTCGCTGCCTCAACCCCGCTGCCTGTAGGCATGTGCAGGACTGACAGCAGCAAAGCTGCCTTGCCAGCTGTCTGCTGAGCCGGGACAAGTCAAAAATGCACTAAGCTCACAAAATTTGCTCTTCGCAGGTAAATTTTCTCATACCTAGCAGATATATATGGTAACATCACCACCTATTGTTTTAGACAGGAATACATTGTCAATCCATATTTTACTACTTGACTTACAAGAAGTAAGCAACTGGCTGACTTCTTGGAACTGAATACCTTTGCAACCAATTTCATCTTTAAACTCACAACAATGCTTTCAAAAACTTTCCAGAACTATTTCAAAAAACAAAACCACCAGCCAAGCAAACAAAAAACCCAAAGACCAAAAGACCACTCCCTGTCCCAAAACAAAGACTTGTAATACTTCTTGTTATTACCTCTCTTCTTCAAAAACATGTAAAATAAATGGGGAGAGGAACATAAGTAAAGAGCAATAGTATGGAGACTGGAAAGAGGCAGAAGAATATTCTTGTATCCTAGAGAGGATCAACAGGCTGTTCAGGCCTCACTGTTCTACTTTTAGTTCTTTGTGCCATATAATTTCACCAGCCTGTACTTAAAACCAGATTTGGCAGCATCCTCAATTTGAGCTGGATGCCAACAAGACAATTTCAAGGAATTGCTTCCTACTCCTTCCATAGTAAATTTTGATCTGAATGTACATCCCAGATACACCAAAAAAGCTGAAATTACTTCATCTTGTTTGAAGCATGTTTTGATGCAGACCTACTACAAAAAAAACTTATGCCTAAATAGCAAATATCTACAAGACAAGCGTAATTTTCAGCTTTACCAGGAATCTGTGTCCATTCTAGTGATTGAATCAGAGGTAGTTATTAAGAGCAAAAGAAGAGTACAAACTTGAATTCAGCATGGGATCAGGAGAACTGTACAATCTGGGGCCATCAACTATTTAAAGACACCAAGTGGAAAAATGAAAACTAAGAATATGACACTGTGCCGGACTGGGAAGTGACTTACAGAAACAGGACTCTTAAACAGGTTCCAAGCAAGATGCTTCAGTAAGTCTCAATTCTTCCAGGTCAAGTGAGGTGTCATTTAAAAGAGATTCTTCATGAAGCACTCAAGTAAGCATGTGTAAGTAGTAGAGTCCAAAGAGACCCAGTGCACATCATGCCCAAGACATAAGCAGAGAAATCAAACGTGTCATGTCTCACTCTTCTCCCCACCATTTTCCTCCAACCTCAGTCCAAAATAGTACATGTCTGACAAGTCTGTACTGCCAAGCATTACTTGACTCTGTAGCAAGATTCAGATAACACGTTATAGCTAGTTTTTCCTTCAATCTAAAAAGAAAAGCATTGGACATCCAAAGCAGAACCACAAGTACATTTCTATCATTCCCATTGAAGGTCCTGAGAAATGGCCAAGGCTTGAAAGAGGGTCACAAGCACTCTAATTTTTGTAAGCCTTCAAAATATTCACATTTGCAGTAATCTAAAGGCAGTAGTCTATCTGCACCAGACATTATGTTTAAAGCACAGTGCAACTTGTCATGCTTATGAGAATACTTCACAAGAAAGTCAGTAAGTTTCCAAAGTTATTGTAACCGACTTAATGAAGAGCAAAAGGCATTTGGTTGTTAAAACAGCAATTTGACCCTATATGAAGTTCCAAAGGCAAACTTGATTTGAAACCCTAACATTGTGCAAAGACTCAAAAGTGGGGTAGAATCACGTGTAAATCCCAGCTTGTTTCTATTTCAACCTCTTCTAAATAAATATCAGAATTTTTCTACACCAGGTTAATTTTCTTCCTAGTCATAAATCTGACTACAGAGCACTTCCATATCTTTTTATAGCTCTGTCCTCCAATGACAAGAAACAGATGAGTCACATGAACTTTTCATAATGTCACATTAACAAAGACGGGGAAGACAGAGGAAAAAGGATACTGGATATGTTTTACCAGCTCCTCACATTCTTGTAGCTTCCTGTTTATTCAAAAGCTACATTACCTCTAGTGAAAAAACCACAGCTGAAAACCTGTGAATATGCATGTGTTACAGACAGGTCACTATAAGCAAACTTGAGGTCTGATATGCTTACAAGTCACCACAACATGCTGTATTTTTATTTCTGCTTTCTTAGTACCAGCAGTCATACACTTCAGTTTGAATATAAACTTGGAGCAGTATGAGCCTCAGACAAAAACCAGCTGTAAAAACCATACAGGTGCTAAAAGCAAACTGCCTTCACATTTACCACAGGTTATGTTGGGGGGTGGTAGTGTTTTCATATAGCAAAGGCTTTGCTGTTCTCAGAGAAGTAGGACCGAGTACCAGTCAGAAAGAGCGGAAGTCTTGAATCTCCCCATTTCCATCTCCAGAGGTGCAACAAATACGCCTGAGCAAACACCGATCAGCATTAGGCAAACCTTCATATCAAAGTACTTGTTTGTATCAATGGCTATAAATATTGAGGCAGTACTGACTGAGACCATCACCTTTAATGTGGTCTGGAGTTTTCCTTCCTTTCAATTGTGTGGCCAGGTCACACAGTCTGGATCACAGGAAAGACTATTTGCCACAGAGTGAGTCTGTATTTACTTTAGCCAAAGTATCATAGAATGGTTTGGGTTGGAAGGGATCTTAAAGTTCATCTCATTTCAACCCCTCTGTCATGGGCAGGGATAGTTCCCACTAGATCAGGTTGTTCAAAGCCCCATACAGCCTGGCCTTGAACACTGCCACGTATGAGGCATCCACAGCTTCTCTGGGCAACCTGTTCCAGTGTCTCACCACACTCACAGTAAAGAATTTCTTCTGTGTACCTAAGCTAAACTTGCTCTCTTTCAGATTAAAGTCTTTGCCTCTTGTCTTGTCACTACACACCTTTGTCAAAAGCCCCTCTCTGGCTCTCTTGTAGCCCTTCAGGTACTGGAAGGGGCTCTAAGGTCTTCTCAGAGTCTTCTCTTTTCCAGGCTGAACAGCCCCACCTTTCAACCTGTCTTCACAAGAGAGCTCTCTGATCATCTCTGTGACTCTCCTCTGAACTTGCTCCAACAGGTTTAAATCCTTCTTATATTAGGGGCTCCAGAGCTGGATGCAGTACTCCAGGCAAGGAGTCTCAAGAGGGGAGTAAAGGGGGAGACTCATGCTGCTGGCCACACTGCTTTGGATGCAGCCCAGGATAGGATTGCTTTCTGGGCTGCAAGAACACATTGCTGGGTCGTGCTGAGCTTCGCATCAACCCACACCCCCAAGTCCTTCTCAGGGCCCCTCTCAATCCATTCTCTGTCCAGCCTGTGCTTGTTTGGGACTGCCCCAACCCAGGTGCAGGACCTTGCATTTGGCCTTGTTGAACTTCATGAGGCTCACACAGGCCCACATCTCCAGCCTGTCAGTGTCCCTCTGGATGGCATCCCTTCCCTCCAGCATGTCAGCCACACCACACAGCTCTGTGTCATCCCCCAACTGGCGGAAGGTGCACCTGATCTCACTGTCCTTGTCACCGACAGTGTTCAACAGCATCAGTCCCAATGACAACCCCTGCTACATTACTGCACTTTGGATCCTGTACCAGGAGTCTTACAGCTAGATTTTNCACCTTTCAACCTGTCTTCACAAGAGAGCTCTCTGATCATCTCTGTGACTCTCCTCTGAACTTGCTCCAACAGGTTTAAATCCTTCTTATATTAGGGGCTCCAGAGCTGGATGCAGTACTCCAGGCAAGGGGTCTCAAGAGGGGAGTAAAGGGGGAGACTCATGCTGCTGGCCACACTGCTTTGGATTCAGCCCAGGATAGGATTGCTTTCTGGGCTGCAAGAACACATTGCTGGGTCGTGCTGAGCTTCGCATCAACCCACACCCCCAAGTCCTTCTCAGGGCCCCTCTCAATCCATTCTCTGTCCAGCCTGTGCTTGTTTGGGACTGCCCCAACCCAGGTGCAGGACCTTGCATTTGGCCTTGTTGAACTTCATGAGGCTCACACAGGCCCACATCTCCAGCCTGTCAGTGTCCCTCTGGATGGCATCCCTTCCCTCCAGCATGTCAGCCACACCACACAGCTCTGTGTCATCCCCCAACTGGCGGAAGGTGCACCTGATCTCACTGTCCTTGTCACCGACAGTGTTCAACAGCATCAGTCCCAATGACAACCCCTGCTACATTACTGCACTTTGGATCCTGTACCAGGAGTCTTACAGCTAGATTTTCAGTAATCTCAAACCATTGCCAATGAGAAAATTATTCACAGAGTAATACAAATAAGAGGAGAAACAAAGTCAAAACTTGAACTTAGCTCCAGCTCAAGAACAAAGACTGTAACCCTAACAACATCAACCCCTTTTTTCTTTAAAAAGTGTCTTATCATACCAGATCATATTAAAGATAGTTCAAGTGAGTTATGGCTGAGCACAGGCTTTTCTTGCATACCTAAAGTATAGTCTTACAACTTGGCTAACTTGAACACATTGACAGAAAACTGGAATATATAACTGCACTGCTTCTGTTTCAAGCCGTCTTTCTTACAACAATAAAGGATGGCATTACTTGCAAAATTCTGTAATTATGCAATATCCACTGTGCTTTCCTAAGAGTAGTTTTTCTTTCCATATCAAAAATAATGCAATCCCTCCATGACTGTAGCTCTTCTTAAACTCAATATATATGAACAAAGGGCGAAGTTTACAATACAAGTACTACTAGTATATTTCAAGTAGATCTGCTTCAGGGGAGAAAAAGTAAAAAAGCATTTGTGAATATCTGCAGAATTTTATCACATCAATGAGAGAACAAGCTACTTAATATTACTCTTCACTTAGGGAAGGTATTTTTTAAACAAGTATTAAAGCATTAAAAAAAACCCAGTTTCTTCTCTATATGCAGAATTCTGTAACTCCAAGCCAGAGTCAATCAAGTCATTAATTACAGTTTTCCATAAATATGAAAGGTAGTAATTCCTTACCTTTTACTTTTGCAATAACTGTTCCTGCAGCACTAAGAATATCAACTGAATTTAGAGTCTGATGCTTATTTATCACTGCTTTTAAAACACGTAGCAATTCCCCCAGGCGTTCATGTACTACTTGGTGCAGGCCATCTTGATTTTCTGAGAAAAGTAAAGGAGAAACTACATTAAAACACTGAATTAACACCCAATCACGTTAAAAACCATTTTGATAGTATTCAGCTGCTGCATGGAATTCTCGGCCACATTGAAGCTGAGCCTACTTAAAATAAAGAAATTGTTAACAGGCAGAGTTATATTAGCAGTTGCCAACAGTAAACTTGCAATACCGTACATCATTTACACAATCTTATCTCTCACAAGAAGTCAAGCAAGTGTACTTTAAAAAAAAAAAAGGGGGTGGGAATTCTACACTAATACCCCAAGGTTTCTGAACTAAACCTTTTCTCAGGTCATTTAATCAACCACCATTTTGATAATTATATATATGCAAAAAAGGTATCAACAAAAGATTTTGATTGTTCATTACGTATTTCTTCACCTGATGCAAATTCAACACCATTTTTCTATACTTGTAAATTAAACTTTCTGGCAAATGTTTGCTAGTTCCTAACTGAACTATCAGAGAAATCTTAAGAATCTTTAGTATCTAAGCCTAGATCTACAAAGGTCTGTCTTTAAGCACGTCAGCCCTGATAAGTAAGTTGAATACCTAAATTAGGCCTAATCAGAAAAATTCTCTAACACACACTCCAAGATGGTGATGCTTTTTACAGCATATGCATCTTGCTATGCACCTCTAAACCCCAACCTCATCTTAGTTTTAAAAAAAAAAATACTTCTTGTTGCATCCATGGCACAAGTTAAACCACATGCTCTTCTGTTCTGTTACAGAAGAGGTGCTGGTGCATGGAATTAAAGTTTCTCATGTGCTAGAGTGCTGCGTTGCAAGTTGTGGAAAAAAGCTTTCAAATTCAGGAAAGTCTAGCTTATGAAAAAGAAAAAGAGGATCTAATACAAGCTGACTCACTTCCCCACCAAGCAGAGGCAATTCTGTGTTGTCTGTGGCCATGATAACAAACAGATCAATACAGACAATTACAGTACAGTGCAAATTGATCCAGTGTTGCTCAGAGAATACTTTCAACTCAGAGCCATTTTTTCTGGTGACAAGACATTATATTTAGGCTACAGAGAGCTAATTTTTCTGAGGAATCCACAGAGTACAAAATGACACATCAGTACAGTAGATCACTGCTGTCAGGTGTGCAGGTGGAGGGGCTACACACAAAGTATATATGATTGTATCAGGTACAACAGCAAGTCTCCTAAGGACCACTGTGCTTCAGACTTTATTTCCCTACATGTTACATATCAGGAGACTTTTTTTCCAACTCAGACTGGCTTATACATTGTCAAAGGAAAAACCCTGACTCAGGAAGTACACTAAGGTAAAAACTTTATCTACCATTCACTGGCACTTTTCCTGCTGGAAGGGATAAGGAAGCTCTGTCTGTAACAGGACACACAAAAATCTAGGAAAAGCCAACTTACACAGCAGTAAATTAAAAAAGTTCTATGTAACTTGTTAAAAAAAACAAACCCAAACACTTATGGCTCTATCTTCATTTACATGTACATATAATGATTTTTAACTAAGTCAAACACAGTAAAGGCAAAAAAATGTCAAAAGCCTGGTACTCAACGTGGCCATGATTCAGTGCATCCACATGAGCAGCAGAGGTTGTTTATGACAAACACACATTGATCTAAAGGCACGCTGTAACTCAGAGTTTGGAATGTAATGGGGAAAGCAATCCAGGCTTGAAGAAGTATCTGTGAAAGCAACAATAGTGGAAGTTGCGACCTTGGATAAGAAATAATTGATAGGGGATATGAAAGAAGATTAGAAAATTTTAAAAGGAATGAAAATACCAGCCAGAATCAATTGCTTCTCCATGTCTTTCTATGAAACACACCTCAGATGATTAAAGTGAGCAAGCAGGAGCTCCAAAACAGAAAAGGGTGATTCTTTATGTAAGAGACCTGTGGAATTTCTTGCCCAAATACAGCATTGACACAAGAATTTTACATGGAAACAAGGAGAGACTGGACAAGTCAAGTTTCCCTCTGGGTTACTAATGAGTCAATAAATGCCTTGGTGGGTCTGGCTATGAGTTCTGGCCTGTGCCTGGCCCAGTGGTGGGTGCTACTGCTTAAGAGACCAGAGTGGCTGCTTTCAGCAGTTCAGCCCCCCAGCATCCACAACTGCTGCACCACAGCTGTTCCTACACACAGAAGGTAACTGCTGCCTCTGAATTAACTTCCTCTGAACCTGCCTCCACAACTTCTTTTCACTTAACTACTCCACACTTTAGTCTACTGCACTACCAAGCATTGTACTAAACTAATGTAACTTGTAACAGCTCAAGACTTCCACTAAGCAAAAACAGTTCAGAGCATATGTTTAACCTCTCATTTTTGCCCTTCTCTGGCTATTCAACTTTGGCAATCATCAGAGCTCAGACAATGCGTTAGACACAGCTTCAGCCTAAACCAGTATGGCCACTGCCACCTTCTAACGCTCAGAAAAATTTTATAGCTCTCAAAATGAAACCAAATAATTTTAATGGTCCCTTCAGGCTTTAATCCATTATTTGTACTCCATCAATGCAAAAACAAATGCTGGGAGTACCAGGCAGCTCCAGGCAAAGGCAATGATGACTGTGAAAAACAGCAAAGCTGTACTGATGCCCACAAACCCAAACTAGATCAGACAACACAGAAAATATATCTTAAAATTATAGTAACATGTTATCTTCAGGAATTAGGATATTAATAGTTAGAGGTAATTAAAATTAGTTCATTAGAAATATGTCTAGTGTATAGACTTAAGTTTTGAAATTCTTAAGGAGGTAATCCTTGGAGCTCATATCTTATCTCTTCTTACAAGACCTCCAGAGGAAGACAAATATTCCACAGCCTTTCATCAGAACTAATTACTTTTATTGGCAGGGTTGGGATGGATGAGCTTTTATGAAGGCATTTGGAGACTATATGCCACACCATCCCTGACAGCTGTCTCTGTCTAACCAGAATATATGCACTCCTCACATGAAGGGCAGGAATGTTGTGGTCAACAGAGCAGAGGTGGTCTGCACAAGGACACATTTGGCCAGAAGTGAATCTCTTGCCAGCCTAGATGATGATGGTGTCCCTGCCTTCTGACACACAGATGCTCACTTGTGTCTGGAGAGAAGAGCTCCTAATCATGGGATCCAAACACCCATACCCCATAGCCAGATCCTTTCAGCAGCACAGTGGGACTTTTGGGCCCCTAGCAAATAGGGGAGGGGAGACAAGGCCATAAAGCAGCCCAACCTATGTACAGATTTTTGGCAGTTTGAGAGAGCTCAGGAAGGAGTGTATCACAGATATATATCAAACAGCATGAATTATTCTTGGGAGTTCAATGTAACTCACAACTACAGACTTGTCATTATAGGTTGAAAAAGTCTCTTAAGGTTCCTTATGTGTTAGGTGAAGACGGAAAACCACATCCTCCAAAGACTTATTAAAGCAAAATTGATCCCAAAATGTAGTTTCTTAGTAATTAATATTTGATAATGTATCTTACCAGAACAACAGAGCTGGGGAAAAAGGCAAAGTAAGTGGGAAGAGGAAGAAAGAAAGAAAAATCTTGAAGCGGACAGAAGCCTCTACAAGTCTGAAACAGAAGCAACAAGCTTCAAAGGGAAATGCTAGTTGAAAAAAACCACTGAGTTGAATTCAGTGTTTATCTACCATCCAGGAGAACACTATCACTAAAATAATGGACTCAAGCACAAGATTAGTTACTTGTACTCTCAAAAGCAAAGGTCTGGCTACACCCAACTGAGATTTCTTTGTATTCCATCACTGTATCAGTTGTTTACAAAATATCTGGAACATTGTTTCTCTGCCTCCAGAAGACAAAAGGTCTGTGACAAGTGGTGTTTGGGGAGAGGTGGGGGCAGAAGTCATCAGGAACAACAACTACACTGCATTCACAATGCCTGAGACCAAACAGACACTAAACCAGAGATTTCCTGTTCAGGACAGATTTAGAAAGCTCAGGTAGCAAAACAATCTACATATGCCAGATCAACAGAAACAGTTTTAATGCTAAGAAGTCTGAAAATGGCTGAGATCAAAACAATGGTAGAGCAAATACTGCATACAGTGAAAGGAATGCACAAGGCAAAGCATCTCCAACGAGTTCCTACAGCAATTCAATCTAACTGAAGTAGTCATAAAAAATATTTACTTTCAGTTTATCCTCTGTCCCTTGTATCGCTGTACACATTCACTGGTGCACATGAAGTCAGCAGGAAGTTCTCCACCAATGGATGCCATATTGTTTTAAAACCTCTCTCAAGCTTAATAGCATGAATTGCAAAATCCAAAGAAGTCTAAAGCCTTGACTGCCAGGGATTCTGCAACACAGAGGCCCTCTCTGGGCACTTTAGTTCAGCTGTTCACTCAGGTGACTAGTTTCCTGCAATCTCCCGGAGGAACAATTCAGCCCCCCACCTCTCAAAAAGAAAAAAACTTAAAACTGAAGGGCAGGGGAAAAAAGGCTTGGAGAGAGCTTAGTAGCCTATATGCAAATCTTCTTTCATTGGGGGTTGAACTGTCATTTACAAGAGCTGAAAACAAGCTCTTCCCAAATAAAAGCATACTCTGTAGGAGAAGTGGAGAGAGAACAGGGTGAAAAATTATGTATTCAAAGCTGACAAGCCTAATATACAAGAATGGCAGTACAAAGCAGCTGGGAATTCTGTCTGTTTGCCAAGCCATCTCAATAGCACACTGCTGTCATTAGCATCCCACTCCCCAATGGTTTTGGTCACCACATTTTTTAACTGCTCACTCATCTTTAATGTAAAAGCATAATGCACCTATTTTCTAATTTTAGGTATTTCTCAAAGGGAAGGCTTTGTTTACTAAGTTACTAAGGAACAATGTCCTTATAGCTATGGATTCTATTCACAAAAAACAAAATCAAATTTGCTCATCAAACTTGTCAACAGCAGTCACCCTCCCTGCCAAGTCAGAGCTGGTCACAACACATGCAGTTGGGAAAGGCATTGCTGTGTCAGTTGGCTGGCATTCTTTTGTCTGACCTGATTTATTGTTGGCCCAAACATTTCTGAAGTTGTTTATGTCAACAAATGTTTGCCAGGATAAGTTTAAATACAGACTGACAGTCTTTGCCCCACTACACTGCTGTTCAGACCCATACAGAAGATGCACACACAAGTCTACTTACTGCTTCTCAACCTAGAACATTAAGACCTTTTAACAGCAGCAGACTCTCTACTACCCAATTTCCACCAGTCACAAAAGATGGGAAAAAACTAATACAACTATTGTTTAGCTGTGAGTAAAAGTTTGTTTAGAACAGAAGCTGGTCATGCTAACAAAAGACAGGGTAGCAATCTAGATAAAACCACTGAAAAATAACACATCCACATAAAATTCATTGAGTCAGAACACATGAGACTGTCAAACCAAATTTCTAGTTCACAACATTAATGGAAAGCTGGACCTTATTACAAGTATTTAACCATTAGAAAGATGTGATTAGTTATGTCATGCATTCAAACAGTTTCGAAGAATGTTACACACAGTGTGGAACAACCCACCACGCATATTCTCTACAGCCACAAGTTTATATATGCAGACCAGTCTCTTTAGACTGGGGTGGGGGGGGGAATCTACATAAACTCATCTCATTTGTGAAAATCTTACTATAAACAAGATAACCTGCATTGTTGCACAAATATTTTCTCCATCTACATTCAAGAACACAATGCCTTCACTACGTAAGCATCTACTGTGAACTCACTCTATGGCCACTATCAATAGAACAAATGCAACTGAGAACACCAAAATGCCCTTTGTAACCATCACCCTCACCAGGTCTGGTACTCATTTTGAGAACTCCCTTTGTAAATTTGTTCTCCTGCAATCAGCTCAAGCATGTGTACTTCAGCTCCCCTTCTACTTCCACTGAAATATAGGAGTCTCAATTACAGTTTTAAGCACCATTTCACCTCTTCTCCATAAATCCTAACTTCTTTCAGGACAAATGAGCCAGACAAAACAGTCTTGCAGGAGGGTGAGAACAAGAAAACAAACTGGGAAGCAATTGCCCCAATACCTGGATCCAGAACTTTTTATTAAAGTTTCACCTTATAGAATCCAGAACTTTTTATTAAAGTTTCACCTTATAGAATGAAAACAGTCAGCTCCCCATCAACTTTCAATCTTAGACGGATTCAGAAGAAAGAGGTCTGAGTAACCAACATTTCAATATGGAAGATCAGTATCTTGGCTAAGAGACCATTCACTCTTATTTACTAAAAATCTTATTTTTGACCTTAAGGTAAATTATACCCTGTTTCTATTACATTATATAGAAGGACTACATGGTATCACTAGTTATGCCACCTAGGGCAGGGGAAGGAGAAAAAAAAAAAAAAAAAAAAAAAAAAAAAACAATTTAAAAAAGATGAACAAAAAAAAAAAAAAAATCAGCATTGAATGAAGCTGATCCAAAGAAAAAACAGATTTAAACTAAAATCACATTATTATCACCTTCATCTATGTCCATATTGCATACTAGGACACTGTCAGCACTCAGGTCTGAACCTGATCCAGACTATGAGACTTCCCAGTGAGCATCACAGAGTAGGCAAAACACTCATACAACAATGAACCGTGTGGAAATCACCTAATTCCTACATCTGCAGTTTGGCAAACGGTCCCAGATTAAACCATGATTTCTTTTCGCCCTCTCTGTCAGCCCCATTCTAACATGATTAACAGCCTGGCATATTTGTCTGATTTAACAGAGGTCACTACTACATTCAAAAGACCACAAGAATTAATCAAACACACAGTGAAAACATTGATTGCAATTTGACCATAGCAAAGTTATCTATGTCCCTGCTGTCTGGTCTACTGTCAAAGAAGCTTTTTTTTTAGGCAGTAAACATATGAGTTAGACGTGATTTTCACTGATTGTATGGATTTAAAATGAACAAAATTTCTTTCTCTAATGGTGGTACAGATATTTGTTGGTGGTCATAGTTCAGGAGCGATGAGAAAGCAGCAGTCTTAGCTATCATATTTCTTCCTTTCTTTGGCTACATGCTGCAGATGTAAGGAAGGACACATTTTAATTCACGGAAAAACAAACTCAGAATTTCTGAAAGAATTTACTCCTGCAAAATCTCTAGCAAGGCTGGAAGCTGCCAAAGGCACTAGTGAAGTCATCACCTTTCTACCCTGTGCACAATGCAGAAGTAGAAGCTACCTACCCACCCCTCTGTCAAGAATCATCGTACTTGAAGCTTCCAAATTAGCAAGATAGCCAGTTCTAGCTTTTTTGTTCATCAGTATCATGGCAACTCCTGTTGTCATGGCATCATTAAAACACACCACACCAAATGCAGTCTTTGGCAACATGTGCTCCAGAATCCACTACAACCAAGGTCCTAACCACATTATATTACAGCAAAAAAAGACAATTTATGGAAAATAATCAGTTAAGCAATTATTTCAATGAAGAAAATCTGGGGACATGTGAAGCTTGATTAGGAATGAGGAAAAGAAAATAATAAAATAGTAACCCAAATCCATATATTTGAAATAAAAGCATTAGAGTTTGGTAAGGGTTTTTTTTTTTAAAAGAGCAATATACTGACCCAATTCAATAAGAATGCATTGAAACTTCCTGCAAACAGCTCCCTGAATACAGTATATTGAAAGTAGCACTCTTTGATTTCAGTTATTCCACACAAATAATGGTTTTGTAATACAAGAAAGCACTTAACATTTGGCAAGCCAATTGCCTATTTAAACTACTAAATTTGACCTTAAAATAAGGTTGCACAAATGTAGGTTAAAATAAAAAAAGCACCTGGTACTTACTTTTTTTTGTTTGTTTGTTTGTTTTTTGTTTTTTTTTTTATTTTAGGGGGCGAGGTTTCGTCTTTACTTTTTGAAATAAGCACTGTGTATATACAGGCTTGCAGATTTTTCAGAAAAAAATATTCCTGGACAAAACACAAAACTATCCCCCATTAGTTCAGCCTTCCAGGTTAAGTTTTCTAGCATGATAACATTTTTTGTGTATCCCAAATACCGAAATAACCCTTTCAGATTTTTAATTTGCTACCAAGGATTGGCCAAAACACAGCCATCTATTAATTTAGATTTGACCACTAACTATGCTGATTATCCTCTGATGTGACCTTGAGCTGTGGTGGTTTTTTTTATTAAACTGGTCTAATATTCCTTCCTTTCTCTACTTGTGAAGTCAAGACTTGCGTAAGAAGTCCTTCTTGACTACATATTTAGAGCAAATCCAGACTAATTTAATTTTCAGAAATCAAAGTTACAAAAATCAGGATGTTTTAAAACAATCTTTTCAGAAAGTCAACGAAATAGGTGCATATGCAAAACGCATCAGAACAATAAAAATCTCTTAATTCTACCTACACTAAAAGCAGTTACATATTTCCCTTTTGTTGGTTTGCCAACTGACGTCCGCAGAAAAGCTGTTACTTCACATTCAAATTCATAGATTAATTTCCCATTTGTTAAAGTGGGGAAGCATTTCAGAAGAAAACCTACCACAATGCAGCTTTTAATCTATTTCAATATGCTGCACACTACACGCCTTTAACTTTTTTATTCTACTAGTCTTGAGATTCCAGTCAACTAACCTAGATATGTTCAGCCATGCAGTTTAATCTTTAGAATACTTAAGTCTTTTGTTAAACCAAAATTTAGAACCAGAAACCCATAATGGAAATTGCTAGTGTTTCCTCACTTACCTGCAAATGAGAGTGAAAACACTACACGGTCATTTTTGTCACTGTACATTTCCCTGAATCTTCCCAGAGATTAAGAAGAAAGCTAGGTTAGGATAATGCTTCAGCAGTTTCAGAACACATTTTTGGTTAAAATAATAAATTGTCAAGTGGACATAAGACTACATTCATTATTAATAATACATTAGTAATAAATCTGATCAGTCACAGCTCACAAAAAATCATATCCATTGGGAAAGGCAACCATACCATTAGTAATGACTAGTTACTTATTTCTTATTCAAGGATATTTCACTAAAACTTAGTCAAACAGTCACTAGACTGAACAGCTGCCAGTGGAAGACCTGTTAAAATAAAATGAGAATGCTTATGCTCTAAGCAACTATGTTCCTTGCATACTGGTTCAAGTTCTGAGAGTATATGAAGTCACATTCACTCAACATTCACAGCACAAATTCTCTGAGAAAAAGTACAAATCAGAAAATGAAAGAATCACCAGCCAAATTGCTCACACCATCTCAAACTGGCACACAGAAAGAGTAGTATGAAAGCTATGTTTATTCGCTCTAAATAAAATTAATTTAGCCTTTGCTAACCAACATCAAGAGATTATTAAACAATAACCTTTAACTCATGTTAATTTTAATCTAAAATGCTGTTTGTTCTACATGCCTGCTCCTTCCATGCTCAGCCTAAGCCACTGACTGAGTGAAGAAGCTATTTTACTGCTGCCTGCCCACCTAGTTTTCAAAAGACCACACAAAGCCAGGATTACAAGATTATATGGTGTTAAACAAGGGGTGCGTTACTTTGTGCATGTATTTTAAAGGCTCTTTTAAACAGTTATGGACTGCTATAGGATGTGACAGCAGTCCATTTCTGGTTCGATTAAAAGAAAAAAGTTACACTTTAAAAATCAACATATTTTTAGTCGTATTCAAACCACTAAAGCAGCAGCCAGTAACATTAGCTGTCTAGAAAACTGGTGAACATAAAGGATTAAGGATTATTTGAAGTTCCTTCACTGAAGGCCTGCTGAAACAACCACCCAAGAGAGTAAAGCCTGACTGCATAATTCACACATGAGACAGAGAGCCCTTTGAATGGTCCAAAGGAAATACTTTTAATATCTTCCCATTTACTAGACTCAGGAACAGTCAATCCCAACAGCAATATGGTATTTTGGTATCAGTTATTTCACACCAAAACATTTTTGATGATTTCGTATAAAGAGAAAACACAATAACACTATCATTAAGGCAGCAACTGATGTCACACTGGCACTTGTACATCCCAAAGAACAACAGTAATTCACTGTACATCTCACCATGAATTTTTAATAGAGTAGTGTTTCTTCATAAATGCCTTGCAACAGAAAAGTGAAAAACACCACAGAATTAATTTGCTTTATGGTTCTGGATTTACACAGCTGTTTCTCCCTAATACTACTGAAGCTGTCATTACAGGTAGTCAATGCTAAATTAAAAATTTATATGCTCCAGACCTATTGCTTTCTTTCCAAATCAAGTTCTCAGCCACCTTCTCTAAAATTTCATGTCTAATCATTACCTGAATCCAACAACAGCTAGAAGGAGTTCTCCATTGCTTGCTGAATTTGTTTGCTTGTCCTTAAACCAAGGGCTTAAACATGAATACCAGAAAGCATTTCATCTGCCCACTCTGCAGTCTGAACCCTACTGTTCGGATTCCTAAGGGAATCCTACCCTTCTTCACCACCGGCATAAGTTATCACAGTCACTTTCCCAAGGCCCTTCATGAACTGTCTTCACTCAACTATCACAATTCATGTATGCTGCTAAGCTTTCAGATAAACAATTTGCACCTTACTCAACACAGCACAAAGCATACAGAACCACCCCTCAGAAAAGCTGCCTCCTTCAACTGCTCTTCTGTCAGTGGATAACCTACTTGTGAGCTGAGACCAAAGCCCATTTTCTTGACCACCAGTCTTCTGTTGCTCTGCACCTCCACTTCAGTGATTCCAGTAAACACTTTTCCCCCCCCCACTTGTTGTCAGCACTGGACAACTTCTGGAGAGACCTTTTAGTTCCACAGTTGTGGTAGTACAAAATACCTTATATACTCTGTACACAATCACTGAATGAAAGAAAAGTCCACAGGAGAAACAAACAAACAAACAACCCCATTACAAAAGCCTTCCACTAAAGAATCCATTCATACCACTATGAACACTAAAACAGCAAAACAAATTTGTGAACATTGAGCAGTCTTTAAGCTAATGCTTCAGGAATACCATGTCCATAACTATTTCCAAACATCTGATCTTAAAATTAGAGCTAAGAATATGTTGTAGTCCAAAAGTAGAACATTAACTGAGATGCTACATTTCTTCAGAACACAGAGCCCTAAAACAATCACACCTGCATAAACTGGAAAAATTTAAATACAATACTCAGAGAAGAACTTGGAAATGATAAGTACGAAATTAACATTTGGCCCCAAGTCCTAAAGATGTCAAAGCCTCTTTTTGAAAAGGCATGAAGGTGCTTTAGCTCCACCATACAAACATACTTCCTGCAGCTTACTGATCTAGAATCCTGCAATTGAGTTTTTCAATTATTTTTTCATTTTCAATTTATTTTTTAATGCCTCTTTGCTGAAACTTCCTCACCAGGCCTTCCCCATCTTGCAGATTTCTAAAACCTGGAAAAAAAAGGAAAGGACTGAGACATTACAAGAACACCTGATTCTTTCCAAAATAAGAACCTCCCCTTCCCTTTAGCATGTATATGTAGCAACATACACAATCCCATGGTCATTCTATGTCTCATAAATAAGTAGTACTAACAGAACTTCTACAGACATAATGAACTGCTGCAACACCCACCTGTTGGCCCTGAATCCAAGTTACACACAGCAGAGAAAATCAACATATTTGAAAAAGGAAGCATGTTATATTACTAAAATAGCTTAAATATCTTAAGTAGCTCAGTCATAACAAAGAAAATAAGACAGAACAGGTAAGTTTTGTTAACTTAAGATTAAAACTGGTTTATCAACTAAAAATAACTGCAAGTATTAACTGTAAGTAATAACTTGGCAAGTAAGAATTCCTACATTTAAAAATAAGTCCAAGAAAGTATTCAAGAAGTAAAGGAGGGGAAAAAAAAAGAAACGGTGAAAAGGAAAACTACTTCAGTCAGCTAAATCACAGCCTCTACAAAAGAAAATTCCTCAAGTCCTAGGTTTTGCACTTACACTGTTCTGTAATGAATGTCATTAAGATGAAAGTTTAACTCAAACAACTATTTTCCACAGCCTTACATGAGTCACCTCCATCTTCCATAAAAAGGGGCATTTTAGGCAGACAAAGAAGTAAGTCCCCATAAAACCCCTACTTTCCGGAAAAAAGGGAAACAGATACCTATGAAAATCAAGGTCCAAGCTCTGCATCAATCTCCTACCCTGCCATGCAGTTTTAATTCTAATCCATTACCAAGACATTAGCTCAAACAATCAAATCACTACAACTGTCAGATTTAGCTGAACATTTGCTCAGAATTAAGAAACAAGTCAGCTTCAGTTCTTTCTGTGACCTAGCTACATAAATAGGAAGATTAAACACTTCCAACAAAACTGGTGGAAAAGGAATGGTTTAGTCTATGAAACCTTAATGAAGTCAAGATCATTAAGATGACAATCACAACTGTTAACTTTATGCCGTCAGGCACAAAAAAATTATTTGAATTGATGTTCTTTTATGTTGCAACTTTGAGAAAGTGATGCATCAGCAAAATGAGAAAATTGAATACTTTTGTGGATATGCTATAATACATTTTGCTAAGAGTGGGAAACTCATTTATGGCAAGGGCTCTTGGTTTGTTTTGAAACCCACGAGCTCCTACACGTACATGGGAATTGCTGTTTAGAACATAGGACTGCAGACTGGATATGGATCAAATCTTATCTTTCAGATATTAGAACAGAGTTCTTTAAGAGATACAAGTTGTTTTTTGGTTCAAGTGTTCTGGTCTCTTAAACTGCAAACTATATTAGAAGAATTTTTGTTGTTGAAAGGCCCAGCTTTACTTTCAAAACGGAAAATATGACTATTCATCCTCTTCCTCACTAGTCACCTTTCGTCTTGCTGATCTTGTGATTTCAGTTTCATTAGTCTAGTTCCTGTGATGGAAAGGGAAGCTCATTCTAATTACCACACTAGCTAAGGCTCTTTAAAGTGTTTTGAGCTCCTTTTTTACATCAGAAATGTGAAAAGGAAGAAGAATGAAGTTTTTCCTTTTCTTACATTTTTTTTGTACTTCAAAGGCAACATAAAAGTGAAAAATGCCTGTGCTCTCTTATAAATAGTGCAGAGTTTTCCTAAAGAAAGATATACTAATTATTTAAGTCAACAAAAATATCCGACTGCACCTAAGGGTTGATTTTACATTTTAAACACTCACGGGCCTTCAAGACACCCCCCGCTCCTGACTGGTGATCTTAGACACTATAGCAACAAGTGAACATTTGTTCTGAAGGAATGTGGAGTATGCAGCTGGGGGAGGGGTAGTACTATCAGCCACAAACTTATCTCCTGGTCCACTAAGTTATTATTTAACTTCAATCTTCCCTGAAACTGAAGAAACAGCATTTACTATCCAACATTAGCAACAAGCATTTAACAGGCAGCTTATACTTTGACTATGAAGAACACAAATTTGCTTGAACTCAACTTCAAGAGGAGGTTGGTTTTTTCCTTTTGTTCAGAATAGTGGAAACAGAAGAACTGTTCCATGACTGCAGATGAATTAAGCAGTGCACTACCACTGCAAACTTGCAAAACAAAACAAAATACCCAGCTTCTCTGTCTCTGGGCACAGCATCTGAAAGTCCAAGACTCCCTGACAAAACCTGCAGACAGCAGACTCACAGAAAACAGAAGGCTTGGGCAGAACAGACTGCAGGATGACCTGGAGTGAAGTGGAAAGAAAGGTGGAAAGTTCGCTCTCCCAAATTAAGTGCAACATTCCTGGGGAAAACCTACAGTTCATAGCTTTGCTTGGGTAATTCCTGGTTCATAGCTACGCTTGCCTCCCATAAACTTTGACTGTAAAAACTTTTTGCTGCATTGTTGTGGGCTTGCCTTCATCCAAGCTGTACATCAAACTTCTACTTTCTTTGCAGCACTTCTCAAGTTTGAGGAAACTGGACAGGAACATGACTCAGGGCCAGGGATCTCGGTGCATTCTGTTCAAGAGAGGGACCAGGAAAGGATGGTGTGAAAGTAAGGGAAGCATGGGAAAACAGCCAGGAGGTTGCTGGCTTGCTGTGGTCCTACAGCTCCACTAAGAGAAGCAGCCTAGGTTTTTTCCTCCGAGCTTTGCCAATAAAAAACCCATCAGAAGCTCTTAAAAAAAACATCACCACAGTTCTTAGCCATAATTTTACTTGTTAAAAAAAATTAAGGAAGTATTTACTTTGTTTGTATCCTTGTTTATATATTTTAAATCATTTGGCCTGAAAGATTATTTCAGATTTGTGAACGAACAATTTCAGATTAACAGAACTAGTACTTAGCAGTGACTACTACTTGGAGATATGTGAAAGGGTGTATTAAGGAATTTCCAGGTCAGAAAGACTGGAAGCAGATAAGACCTTGCATGTAGGAAGCAGGTCTCAGAAAGGCAAGTTTAAAAGATGACTGTCAAATTAAGCGTGCCAAAAGCTCAGAGCATTAATTTGCCATCTACAAAGGGCATTCTCTGCTTGCTGTTCTCCCCACCACCACCCCACCTTTCATATACCCCTGTCCAACCTGGTATTCAATAAAGGAGACAAAATAATTGGTACAGGTTTTAGCAGAGTACGCTGTGATGCCAGGCTGCAGGGCCACACCAACCCTGCCTAGAGCCTCAGAGTCCTGTTCCACTCTAATCTCTGGCCTCTCGTTCCTTTGCCAGCCACCTTCTCCCTCTTTGCTGGTACTCTATATAACCTTACAGCCAGCTGATTGAAGTTATCTGGCTAAAAACGAATTCCTTTCTTCCTGGGACTAGTTTTCAGGCAGATCTGCCTCCAAAACTTGGCTTGCTATGCAGTCACCAGAGAACTACCACCAGCGTCAGGAAGAAGCAGTGAGATCACAGCACCTCACATAGAAGTTTCTTCTGCAAACTGCAGTGGAAGTAGACTATCAGCATGTTTAAAACAAAGCCCCAAACATAACAAGCTTTAAAATAAGAAAACAGCAGTTTTAGAAGCATCTTGGAGATTTTAAACAGTTACAGAACTGTATCAAGAATTCAGCTGCTGGTGGAGAGGGGAAAAAAAGAAAACCAAAAGGCACTTTCAGCAGGAGCACCATCAGAAGTTACTCCTTCCAGCTACCCCAGCCTGGTTTAGTCCTGCTTCCCTGCTACTGCGGCTCACAAGGACACTTCTGCTAACTCTGCCATGGGAACAGCAACATCCAAGGCAGCAAATGCAAGTTGTCAGAACTCAGCTTTTAACACCTAATTTGGTTCAGCAAGAGGATGAACAAATCTTCTTAGAGGCAAATGAATTTTAAACATGCAGTTAGTTCCCTGTAGACTAAGTTTGAATAGAGCTACATAGTACAAAAAAATATGTATTTTAATAATAAATCACAGAATTATTCCTCAGATACTGCAAGCATATTACACTTTGACAGATTCTGGAAGTGATAAACATTAAAATTCCACTTGACATTATTTGTCAACATCCTCAAATATTTTTAATTCTGTAATAATATTTGTTAAGTTACTAGACAGTGTGTTTTTGGGGGGTTTTTTGTGCTACATAGGATAAGAGAAACAATGTGCTACACTTTACATGGATTCCTCTGCTGCTCTCAAAGGTCATTTAATAATTCACAAGCAGGTTGTTTACATATTTGATAATCACTGTTGTCAAAGTTCCCAAAAGTTAGCTTCCCTGGCAGCATTTTACTTTCCCATCTCTCATAAAGGTTTATCTCACAAAATACCATCCAGCAGAAAACTAGCACCATCTTCCACAAAAAGTCTGAAGAGATCCATCTAGCTGCCCTCAAAGCAAAACAAATACAAAAAACTCCCCCAAACATTCCTTCCAGAAGCTGTTGCAAAGAAAAGTAAACACTTTATCAGATCCTTGTTTAGAGCAGTTTGCCCACCTACCAAGCATTCATAGTACGAGCTTTCATTAGACAGGTAAATACATCTAGTTTAAGGTGTATCAAAGACAGCACCTTTCATTGAGAAACATCAAAATTGGAATAAAGAACAAACAGCAAAATTACACCTAGTATTAAAAATTATCATAAATTCAATCTGTAATCTTCACTGCTATAGCTAATGAACTCCAGATTTCCCTAGCAAAACAGGACAAACTGACTTTCAAGTACACTGCCTCAGAAAAAAAGATACTAGTATTTTAGACTATAGGAAAATAAAGAAATAAAAATCAAATGCTAAAAATACTGCAATGCCTTAATCATACTAAAAATAGGGACAATATATTTTATCAAGCCAGGAAGGGCTGAAGAGAAATCATTCACCTTTGAGCCTCAGGCACCATATTCAGTAAATGGCTTCTGGCTTTTAGTGTAGCATGCGATTAATGTCAAACTCTGTGGTGCTAAAAGAAGGTTTTGAAATCACTAGAGGTTACAAGTTCCTTATTTTGAGGAAACTATTTACCTTGAGACACCTTTAGAATTGTCCCACTGGGGTGAATATCTTACCCTCCAAAACCAACAACCTGATAGATTTCAAGTTAGGTAGCATTCCTGATGCTTTTGAAAGTATTGGTGCTACTATATAGAAAATGCAAACATTCCTGACCAGGCCATCCAGCTTCAGCAGTACTTTAGCCTCTGCTTCAGTTTAAAAACAAACAAACAAACAAAAAAAAAAACCACCAAAACCCAAAAACAACAAAAAGACAAACAAAAAAACCCAAAACCAACAAAAACAAACAAACAAAAACCAAACAAAAAATCTATCAAACTCTAAAAAAAAAAAAAAATCAGACATTCTCATCTTCAGAGAAATCNTCTAGCAAACTCTAAAAAAAAAAAAATCAGACATTCTCATCTTCAGAGAAATCTGTGATGGATGTTAATAGCTTTGTCTTGCTACTCTGGTTTCTAAGATACCTGGGAAAAAAAGTATACTAACATTTTAGAATAAACTACAATTTACATTAGTTGAAGATAGGACGAACTCGAAGAAAAAGGTTTTTGCTCATTCAAAGGATGCAGAATTACCCACATGAAGCGCACAATATCACACTTTGAAGATTACTTCAAAGTCTGTGATAAAGTAAGCAAAAATTCCAAAATATAAAGTAGAGTCAAGAAGACTATATATTAAAATGTAATTACCCCTGCACTTTTAAACCACATGCAAATTTTACCCTTAAAGCTATTCATAACGAAACAGTATTTCCCACAGTCTCAAGGGCAGACTTTATACTATATATTATATTCCCTGGAAAAAAAAAAAAAAAAAGCAGATGTCGCAAAACTAGTAGCTAACTACCTTCACAGCACAGAAACAGGAGTGCTTCCCCCCTCTCTAATGCAATAGAAGCAAAAGCTACTATGTACTGTTTAAAGATTAAATACTTAGTCTCAGTTTGTAATTAGAAGATACTTTACTGTGTCCTAAATATTCCTTTGTGTGGTCTTTCTAAACCTGAGAAAACGAGTCTCATCTGAGCAAAGACCACACAGTAGCATCATTTACTTAAAGCAATAGTAAAATTTATTATATGCAGTAAAAACTTGGACTGTCACCAACCTCATACATAAATACCTATTAAATAGATTCTCAATTTTGCATATCAATGCAATAAGCTTTTTTTTTTAACTGATAGATTCTCTAATACAAATTAATAAGAGTTAGGTCCTGAATGTTTTATCCCAAGAAGCAGCTTATGTGCTTTCTAAATATGTAGAGGTATAGGCATCCTTATCTTTCTGAAAGGCTGGACAATATATAACCGTTCCCCCAAATCTCCTATTCTCCAAAAGGATGTATTATGCCATCCAAACTCAAAATTAATAACATTTACTTGCAGATGCACTAAACCTATGCTTTGGGACAAGAACTTACCTCTTCAAGTTACAGGATTTACCTTAAACATACCTCACACACTTCAATATTTTCAATATTGTGGTCAGGTTTTTAAACCCTCAGCAGGTCTCCATGGGAAGCAAACGACTTCTCAGTTCCTAAAACATCTTTTACCATAGGAAGTTACTTCAAGTGCCACTACTCCAAAGAGCAGGGACTGGCTCCAGCCTTTAGACTGTACTTCACTGTGCATCCTACCTTTCCAAAGAGGGGGTCCTAACTTGAAAGCAACAATAAGGTTCTCATGCTCTAAACCAACAGCTGAAATGTTACTATTGGAACTCAAAGCACAGAGAAAACTCACCAGCTTTCAAGTCATTATGTCTTAACAGTTTGTTCTTGGGATGCACATTAAAATGGAAAGAAGTAAATCTGGGGCACATCAGGAAAACAGAATGCCATCAATAAAACTGAACAGTCAAATGAACAGCACAAAGAATAGCACAAATTACCAGAAACTATCTGAGTCTTCTAGGTATTAATTCAACATACACTCTCAAGTCTGGCCTTCCAGGCAGGGATTGCTAAGGAATTGTTTTCATTTTCTTCTTATCAGGAAAAAAAAAATTGACTTATTTTGAGTCTTCTCAAACTTCAATTATCTCTAACTTCATAAAGTACAAATGCTACAAATGAAGACAACCTTTCAGTTCAAAGACAAAAACACAATGACAACTGTCCTTATTAGTATCAGCCACATGACAATCTTGCTCATCTGGAAATTTAGATGAAGACTGGACCAAGGGACTGACGCATTAACTGCATCAGTTGCACTAACCACCGCTACAGTTTCAGCCTGTCATAAAGTAGAATTAAACACAAAATTTGTGAAACCGCACTAGGTTCATTGACCTAGGTCCAAAAAATGCCCAGAGCCCTCCTTTAATGAAGACAACGGTCAAATATCTTGATCTTATGCCTCAGATTGGATGACTATAACAGAATGTTATATCCAACCAGTACAAGGCCTAACGGACAGCAAGAACTGGATGGTATGGAACATACGGTATTTCATTCAACACAAGAGACAACTGCAGCTCCCTCATGTCCAAACAGCTGTCAAACTTTTAAACTCTACAGTTACATTCAGAGAGCGTTTTGTTTCCAGGTTTGGGGTGCTTTGGTTGGCTGGTTGTTGATTTGGGTATTTGTTGAAAGGTATCAAAAACTTATTCAGCATTATGATGAGAATACTGTGAGAAATTAAATCATGTTAGCATAAGGAATGCAAAGAGAAGTAGCCTTGAAATCTACAGAACATTTCATTTTCCTAATACTTCCCTCAAGAGATTTCAACTTACTCTTCATGCTACAAATCGACTTGCATTGATACCATAACACAACATGGTTCAAGTCTGTAATCCCAAGGCACTTATGATCTAGTTTAGACACAAACGCGTTATAACCCAAAATCGCTTAGATTTTTCATCCAAGATTGGATCACTACCTCACAGGAATATTAAGTGGACCATGGGTGAATAACTGCTGGGCTCTTACTCCCCAACAGCCCAGGTAACACAAAGGAGGAATACCAGCATCGGTCAGTATGACACTGAGGGCACACATCAGCTGCCAACCACTGCAGACCCCAGCAGCAGAACAGCTGGCCCTGGCCAACTGGGAGCCACACAGTCAAGCATGAAGTTACTGTGCATCAGGAATTCAGACAAATCTGCCAGAGAGGGAACACAACAACTAGTAGTTGATGCAGAAGCTGAGAGCAGTGGTTGGAAGCTGAAAGACCTACAGCAGGCTCTGGGAATGCTTACCAAGCAAATATAAACACTCACTGATGCAACCCTTCCAAAAAGGAAGAAATTAATTTCCTTTCCCTGCAATTGATTCCACCTTGGAATAATTAACGTAACTAATTGCAGGATGGTGGTAAACTGCAAACACTACAAACCAGAATTTTATGTGCAAGAAGTCTGTTCAATCACCTTGGTAAGTTTTTGGCAATTTTTGGACAGCCAATTGTGAACATTTCCAAACATTAGAAAATGCAAAACAAATTATGCAGCTTCTAGGAGGTTGTCTCTAGCCAGCAAGTAAGCAAGGCCAACATTACAGAGCTCACTGTATTATGGGGACAAAATTTAAAAAGAACACTCCCAACTGTGGAAAAGAAACATCTTTCCTTCATAAATGACCAATCCTTTAAATGGGCAACACTGTTTCAAAAATTAATTCTATACCATAGTATAAAACAAGATGACAACGCCTGTCTTCTATGTTAGTTTTTTTTGATCTTCTGAGTAAAAAATTTTAACCTGCCGATTAACTAACTACTGCTGCATGCCACCAGGAACATTTAAGTGTTTTGAGAGTCCTTTCCTACAGCACGCCCATTTCATTCTCAGTCACAAATAACTCTGCTCATCCTGTGTGCTCAGCAAAAACTATGTGGACACAAAGTGACCACTAGTGTCAAATTATTGCTCTTTCAAGAATTGTTCGCACACCTTTCACCAGCAGTATTTCAGCTGTGTGCACACTCACTTGAACACAGAGGTGACTACAAATGCTCAGCACTCGGGACATCTTATACAAAACTGCTCCGAGTGTCATTTCAGCTATTAAACTCACAAAATTTCTGTGAAAATTAGATAAAAGCTTTCCTGCTGATGACCAAAGCTGGACTAATGCTATTTCCCCGAAAGGAACAGGAACACAATAATGCACACTCTCACAAGCAAGTAAATTTGCAGTTTCCACCTGCTGGCAGAAGATGGTAAATACTTTTCTTGCAAAGGAAGGCAGAGTAGTTATATTCTACCTTAAAACTCAAACTACCAGTGTGTAAGACTTACAAAAACCACACCAGCCTAGAAAACTAAAACATAACCAGAATAGGAATAGAATTGTTTGGAATTACCAAAAACATTCAAGTGGTTAAAAATCTAATCAGTTGATGGTCTCACAAATTTAAGCATCAGCCTAGACAGCCTGCTAAGAGCTTATTTTCCCTTGTTAAGATTATGAAACAGATTGCACTGTTCTGGTGAGGAAATACAGAACCCAAACTAAAAACCACCACTTCCCGTAATCATCATGCCAGGGGTGGGGAGGGAGAGGAAGGGAGGATAAATGGTGAAGGTAAAGGGCAGGGGGAAACAACCAGAGCAAACATTAGTTAAAACACCAGTTAAACAGTTTCAGAAAATCTAAGAATTAAGAACAACTGACACACCTTCTGAAAGAAAGGCTTCCTTCAAATACAGTAGCACATCTGCAAATTTTCTGACATCATTGACCAGCTGCATGATATATTCTGGATCCACAACAGGATTATCATAGCAGTCGGAGTTGGAGCTAATGCTGCTCAGAGAGCTGCTCTTGGTGCTGCGCCCCATTCCCCAATTTCCTGAATTCGAGATGGTGAAGAAGTTGGAGGTAGACAGTCGGGCTAATCCCAAACCACGCTTGTTACTTCCGCCGTTCTGTCGCAACATCCCAGCAGCCGCTGTGCTTGTAGAGCTCTCGCAGCTAACACTCACTGTCGCTTGGCGTCCATTTGACACGCCAGAGGTGAAACCCTGAAAAATTGGGGAGGGGGAAGCAGGTGAAGGAGAGTAAAAATGCTGATTAGTATAGAAATGCATGGGAAGCAATAATTTTGTACCAACAAGATCCAAAACTTCTTTCAAGATGATACTGCTTTACATAAAAATGCTAAACTGACTACTATAAAGGCATTTGACTATTTGAAGTTATTTAAATTTGTACAGCAGATAGACTGTTGCATTAAAAAAAAAAAACCACAATGGCATGCCAAAATTATTTCAAAAGCTAATTATGATGCATGCATATTTCATGAGAAAAGTTTCTTCTATAATATTTATCCTGCAAACCTTAAAAATCGCATTCTATACATTTACCAAGACCTATTCCTTACCATGAAATGTTACTACAACTGAATACAACTGCAAAAACACTTGAGTGATACAGACTATGAGCAACATCTCCTCTTGCATGAACCACCAAGCTGTATTCAGCATCCTGTCTCTTAAGATAATACACAGCCTTGATCTGATAGGATGAATTTTCTTTGTGCAGTGTGCCAAGCAAGAAATCATGGCATATCACAGTTTGTCTCAGAAAGGAATACATCCTCAACGAAGATATGTGGGCTTTTCAGCCTGCTACCTACTAATATGAAAGGCAATCAAAGGAAAGACATAGAAAAGTGAAGAGAATAAAAAAATATTTTAGTATCAAAGTTTATCTGCAAACCCCAGTGCAGTTATCTCAAATGATACTGCTCTGCTTTAAAAGTTCCACCATAAAAATGCATAAATTTGGGGGAGTATAAACTAAGCAATTACCTGCATTCCTTTCCTTTAGGGAAAAAAAAAAAACCAAAAAAAAAAACCAAACAAGAAAGCTACTGCAAATTTTGCCATGTCAGGTTAAGCGATTCATTTCAAAGCAGCAAACTGCAGGTGGCAGAATCAGGTAAGCTTCCAGCAGCTCCCACAATGCCTGCTGTTGTTCTCTCAACACCAGGAGAAATTCTCAGTGTTTACACTATAGAGTAAACACCACAGCGGAAAAAAAACCCAAAACCCAAATTGGAACACAACAGCTAAAAAGTTCATGTGGGTTGCAGACACATCTGCAGCAAATCTTCAAATTCAATTACTTTACCTAAAAGTTATTACAAACTAAAAAATACAGGCTGAAACGGGTTCTCCTGCATATGTTTGTATTTAGTTAGACCAACTGAAGAAGTAGTAGCACCTTTAACACTTTGAACACTCCCACTATGAATTTCAATAGGCATTACTCTAATGAACTTCAATTATTTTTCCATTATTTCTGCTTTATTTCTGTTTGCAATTTAAAAATATCAGAGGAAACGTGGTCAAAGCAGTTGTTTTTGTAATTAATCTGCAGACCTTCCAGGGAGTGTGTGCCGAGGAGGGGGAAGAAAACTTCAGAATTTAGCACAAATTAACTGCTCTAATTTCTGTTTACTGCTTAAAGTCAGTACCTATAAGAGCACTCATGACACTATACAAATAATGCAGATAATTAAGCAATTCCAAACACCTCAAGTAGATTGAAGTGAGGTTTACATTAAACATAGTGTTGAAGCAAGTTTCTTCTGTTCCCACATATAGTTCTCATGGCTGCAAAGCTACTTTGCAATTCTACCTTGCAATTAAGGCAAAAGAAGCCACATAACCTTCTCTCCTCTTAACAAGTGTGATATCTATTTATATCGAGACAAAGATTTTCGTATTATTTAAAAGACATGCCTCTTTTAAGTCTGGCCAGCTTCAGAGTCAACTTTTAAAGCAGCATGGTGTGTTAGACCTGTTCCAGCAGCAAGTCCATGCTTTTAAAGCTGTGTTATGTTAGAAATACTGCTCTTTTTTGTGCAAGCAGTCCAATAACGCCACCACTTTGAAAATTACCAAAGTGATGACAAAGTGTTTCTGAGTGGGAAAAACTTGAGAAAACCAAAACTGAGCAGCTTAGTACAACAAGCACCTTTTTCTCGTAAATATTAGCCCTCACGTCTGTTCCTCTTGTGTTACAAGGCAGATGGGGAAAGTTTCCCTCCTAGAACACATGCCTTTCATTACTGAGAAGTGTTTCATATTTCTTTAGGAGACTCTGGCTTTGAAAAAGAAAAGCATCCACCAGCTTTGCTATAAACGCCTCCAGACTACTTTGGCTCACAGGGAGCCATTGCCCGTCCCGACGGAAAAAAAAAGATAAAAAAATAAAGCGCCAGATATTTCAGAAATTTGCTCTCCCAGCACAATTTCCTCGGCAGGGAGGGAAAGAAAGGGGAGGAAAAGAAGAAAAAAAAAAAAAAAGGAAAAAGGGGCCACGTCGCTGGCGGGCCGAGGGCAGGGCCGCTCCCGGTGCCCCGGGCGGGGGTCGGCGCTCGGCCCTGCCCCCGCCGCGCATTCCCGGC
>VZTX01016144.1:149554-229259 GCA_013400915.1 Pardalotus punctatus
TGCGACACGCGCGGAGGGTGCGCCCGCCCGGCCCCGCCCGCGCAGCGCCCGCGCAGCCCTGCGGGAGCGGGGAGCGGGGAGCGGGGAGCGGGGACCCACCCGCCGTTCAGCGGGCGTGCAGAGCTCCGGGAAAGGAGCCGCCCGGAGTCACTGGTGTGCGCACAACAAGCTTCAAAAGTGAGGAAAAGTCCAAATTCAAGCTATGTGCTATTTAGCAAACAGGATTTACTTTCAAGTGATTTGCCCAACAAGAAACACAAACACCGTGGCAAAGCGCGGAATTTCTCATGCTTAACCTCCCACGCTTTGTGCTCCTGGATCCAGTTTATCATTCATGGTGGAGTTTCCAGTATTGTTGAGTGAATAACGTGTGCGTGCACACACACACACTTTCTACTATATTCAACCCACTTGTATTCATGGATGAGCTCTGTTAACTACTTAATGAAAATGAAAGCAGTAACAAAATCAAAATGTAACGTCAGACTATATCCCCAGGATGGGAGTAAATTCAGCTACCCAGACAGCCCAAATTTTGGCATAATTTAGCTTCTGAATTTAGTTGCATGTGCAGATATATGCACCTTTTTCTGGTTAAGAGGAAAGAGAAGTTGGAAAAGCAGAAATTTGCATCATCATACAGAAACTCAGTTCCCAGCAGCACCACGACCTTTAGACCTGAGTAGAGACTTCTGTTTCATCATCTCACAGTGATTGAGGCAGCCGTAGTTTTTCCATCCTCTAGAGGCAGGACTACAAACCCATACTTTATTTCTCACTATTAAAAGGCCATTTAAATTCAGCAATCTTAGATCAAATGCCCAAGCTCTGGAACGGGACTTACTTTTAATAATGTATCAAAGCCCTCAGCATCTAATTCCTAGCCCAGTACTTAACCCTAGCAGTTTCAGGCTTTACATCTTGAATTCTCCCATCCTTGCTCCAGCCTCCTTCCCCAATCACTCCAGCACACTACCCATGCAGGATTTTGTGTTAGAGCACCAACCTTCTCCTTGGTTCATCCTTCCTCTCCATATTTGCCATTATTTATTCTACTTGAAGAATTTTATTCTATTTCTTTTGGAATTCATAAAGCCTGAAACTAAACAACCAAACTAAAACAAGTTGTGACATTTCTTATCGATAGTGTCAGTGTTAAGCACTGTTCAAGACCTTTTATTCACCTTGAAAAATTCTAAATAAAATGTGATGTAAATTTAGAAATTCAGTGTTATAAATAAGTGTTATAAATTCATCAAGTGTTCTAATCATGGGGGAAAAAAGTATAAAAGAAAACACTACTCTGAGCTTCAAAAATTGAAATTGGCAAATTTATTGGTGAATTGTTTATTTGCAAAAAAAACACACAAAAAACCCCAAACCCCAAAACAAACAAACAAACAAATAACAACAAAAAAACCAACCCCCCAAAACCCAAAACAAACAAACAAGCAAAAAAAACCCCAATAAAACAAAACAAACAAAACAAAAAACCCTACCAAAAACCAACAAACCAAAAAAGAAAACCCAAAAAGCCCCAAAAAAACCCAAAAAACCAAGCAACCAACTAACCAACCAAAAAAAAAACCCAGTTCTAGAGGTCAAATTGAAAGTGACAAAGAAATAGAAATACTAGGATTACGTGTTTTTATACTTTTGAAATACTTTTTTCAGTTACTTTTGATTTAAATCATAAAAGTGTTCTACATTGTGGGAGGCCTAGCTTCAAATGTCTTTTGAAAAAAAGATTGGAGCCCACATCTGCTGCATTATGGGAAAGTTAAGTGAAGTTTTAGGTTTTCCTCAAACAACAAACAATTGTCCTTTTGCATTTTCATTGTTCAGAGCTTTTTTCCTCCCCATTTTCAGTTTGGCTGCCAAATGGAATACAGATTGTCTGCATTCCCCCTGAATCAAATCTAGCACAAAACAGCTGCAGCCATGTGTCAGACTGTACAGTGTGGATTACCTCCTAAACTGCCTTGGAAAATATTACATGAAAGAGAAATGGAACTAACAGATCTACCGTCAAGAAAATATGTCTTGCATAAAAGTCCAGGTGTACATCACAGCTTGCAACTTTTGCTGCAGCAGGTACACAGGAAAGAGGACTGAGGGTCTGACAGCTGCTGTATCCGGTCACCCTTGACTGGCCCACAGGGCAAATGCCCCTTTTTAGCCAAGTATAGTCTACAGCACCACTAACACAGGTTTCAGGGCAGTAACTGAAGTTGAGCAGGTGAAAAGTTGCTTAAAGTCTTTGTTTTTCTGCACTTTATCCAGCTATCATAGTTTTCTTGGAACGAACTATTAGGCAAATAGTGAAGACTGGAGCAATAAGAGTCCAGTGTCTCAACAATGTAGTCTCAAAGAAGAGACATCAAAATTTGTTTTCGTTAAAACTGCTGAAATTTCATGAGAGCAGCCACTGAAATCTCTAACTCATCAAGAGCCACTTTTATGATTCTTTTAACATTTTTTTTTCCTGATAAAGAATGTGTACACAGTGAAATAAAAGCTATAGCATATCTCTGTTACAATAAAAAAGACAAACCAATAAAAACCCCAAAGTACTCAGATACTCCAAGTATCTGTTTCTTCCTTCTTACTTTACTCACACAAAAGTCCCTTTGAAATCCAAAGAAATACCTTCCTGATGAAAGCTGCTCTATACTGCAGCTTCCAATCACTGTTTAGAGCAGAAACATTTCTAGGTAGCAGCATTAATGTAACTAAAACTGGAAAAGTAACTTCTGTTAAGAAATCAGATTAAAAATACTGTTCCTATTCTATCTTCGTGCAGAAGTGCCAGATATTCTAGACTAGTTGGAAGACATAAATTATGAGAAGATGGCTTACTGCAAGAAATAAGCATTCCACAGAGTTGGATATTTGCTACTATTGTTAATTACCACGTCTGCAAGGGAAGCAGCAGGAAGAAACCCAACTCTAGCCCCATGCTGAGCATCACTTTAAATAATTTTTAACTAATTAATTAGAGAGGTAACTTGGTAGAAGTTTCCACCTTCTGCTTACATTCCAACAAGCAGAATTCTGCTCTCAAGAAGTTTTTCCATAAACCATTTATTTTCAAGAATTTATATACAGGCTCCTGCAACAGGCCAACATAATCTCTATATCAGAAATACATTCAAGACTCAGCTTCTGTTACGGGAAATAATGTGACATTTTTAGTAAAATAAAACCTGTCCACTGCTATATTTTAAGTTTTAGTGAACAGTTAGTGAAGAACAGCTAGGACTCAAACCTGAAAATTATTCATATAAAGTCTGAGAAAATTGTTCCCCCAGCCCTATTGCATCTACTAATGGTTTATAAAAGAATAATTTTTTTTTTTTTCACAAGACCTTTCTGGTTGTAATAAATACCACCCACCTACCTGAGAACCCATCAAGATGTAAGATTCATGCACACTTCCTAGAACACCCTACATTTCAGTCACAGCAGCAGATGCCCTTAGGGGAGCCATGTGGGTGAAACTACAGCAGCCGCTGTGTACTGGTATGAACCTGCAGAGCCAACTGATAGAGAATAGGAGCACCCCATCTCCTGCAGGCGTGCCACTCACACAGGGAGCAATCATCTCTCTCTTCTCAGTAGTAGTCTTCGAGGAGGACCACAAAGATGGGCAAGGGAAATGAAATTCACAGCTTAAGCATGTATTAAAAAGGATAATTTTTATTTAATGGCTCATTGTAATTTACACTCATGATAATCCCTCCATGCCTTTTAATGTCATGAACGAGGTCTCTTTTCTGTGGGAGATATTCACTCAATCATCTCTCTGCTTGCTAATAGCCCTCTTCTCCACTAATCTCTCCTCTATTTCACAATTATTGTCTGTTTTTTCTCTCAGATGATCTAGCTGTTTTTTTAGCTTAATGTAGAGCAGTTATTATCAGACCCAATGCCCTCAAACCATTGACTTTTTCTTTTCAGTTATATCAACTGATCTAATTTAAAACCTTTTCCCTGGTCTTCCCTCTTTTATACGGTATCCTGCCCTGCTCAGGATGAGCACTGTAACATGTTAAACTGTTCCTCAAAAATTATGCAAGGCTGGAAGCAGGATGTGAGAAATGCAACTGGACACAGAACAACTCCATTTGCTAATCCTCCAGGGAAAAGGATTGCCACTGGCACAACCCATTTCCAAATTTTTAACAAGCAGTTTCTTAAGAAACTTCCACCTTAACTAGCAATTGCCAAGGAGAACAGTGGGTGGTGAGGAATGAGAGGAAAGACTGCATGAAGGAAACAACTTCCAGAACGTTTGCAGCTTGCCAAACACACTATTAACCAACAATAATTACGGCACAGAGACCTGCTGCTTTGGGAGCCAGGAGGCCTGGAGCTACCACCCTGGCTCAGTTAGCCCCACCTGCCCTACCGGTACCAGCAGGATTTAAGGCAGAGTAAGCCCAACAATTAAGGGCTAGCAGAGAAACAGACTGTTTCTACAGGGAACAGGAGGTTTGGCTGGGAACTCCTCGTAGGTGGTATCTTGCCAAGGGCTGCCAGCCAGGTAGCTCTTGCTCTGATGTGCTCAGGGCAGCAGGTCTGCCGCCTGCCAGCTGAGAGGGGTGGTAAGCAAAGCTGTCCGTGCTGCATTTGCCTTGCAGGAGAAGGGGCTTGTGGTGCAGCTTCTGTTGGCTTTGTGATTTGAATTAAGGGTTGGAAGTAGATTATAGGATACAGAGATGGTGTCACCCAGTTTCTGGAAGCCCTCAGGACAACAGGCCTGCAGGGAGCTGAGGGGGCTATGGCTGTCACTGGGTTTCTGTCTCACTGCTCTGGAGCATAAAAAGTCCTTCTGCAAGCGCTGGCTATTGCTGCTCTCAGCCTCAAAGCAAAAATTCATTTGTATGTTCTTGACAGATTTTAGTAGTTAAAGCATTTGATAAATCAGGTTAAAAAAAAAGAAAAAAGAAAAAAGTGTGGCTAGAAACTTTTCCTTCCCCCAAATTTGACTAATTATTAACACAACAGTAAGTCAATTCAAATGTAGCAAACAAACCCCTTAATCCTCCGTAGTTTCAGAACTATTTTTAACGAACATTCCATTTTTCCTCTAACAATAGTTCTCTGCCAGAGAGAACAGTATATTTCAGGTTGGGAGAGCACATAAGGTCCTTAAGTAGCAATCAGATGTACTACATGTGATTAAGTGGTTTCTACTTCCAGATCTATGCTTTTGCCTCTTCCTTCCTTCTCCTGCCTCTGATGTGTCATGATTGTTTAAATCCAGCCCTGACAAAATGATCTAGGTTAAAAGAACCCCTATGGTTAAAGGTCTTGCAGTTCACTGTGATCATTTTGCCAAGACAGCGAGTACAGCCGGCCTCGAAGGTGGCAAACCCAAGTGCACTAGTTTGTGATGGGGTAGGGAGCTGTAACCTCACAACCTGCTTAAGGGGAAGCTGGAATGGTTTTTCTCATTGTGGCTCAGGGTTTTCTGTGCTAGTCTTATGGATTCTACTTGGCTTCTGTATGCAGTTTTGTTGCCAGAGATCATATTTTTATGTTGGAACCTAGACAAATAAAAGAGGGATTCAGCTAAAGATCAGCACTGGTGATTCCTTGGCTGTTATGCAGTTTTTTCAGGAAGAAACTGTTTCAGATTCAGGTTTTATGACAATATATATGTTTGAGATACAATTATGTATGTTTGCTGTGAACAAGTGAACACTGTTTAATGAGTATAGTTAGATCATAAAGCTGACAGATACTGGCTGGTAAGGACAACTGAGCTAATTATGGTGAAATCGAACTTTTATGCCTGTGCATTGTTACAAGTTCATCTGAACTGTAGCTAGAGGGGAGTGCTTGGATACAGTGAAGGAAAGGCAATGAACTGCATTCTCCTGTGCATAACTAATAGCCACTATTTGGTACTTCAGGCCCTAAAAGGACTGGGAAATAAAGGTTATTCTTGTCGTTACAGAGTGTGGTATATTTTACCCTTTACTAAAGCTCATAAGGAAGCTCTATGCTAAAGTAGAGCTATGTGATTTATCTTCTAACTGCAAAAGCAGCATCTGACCATAATATTAGCAAGGCTAGGAAAACATAATCCAGCTATAATGGCTGGATCTCAAGCTTTACTGAATTTCACATGCTGGTCACATTACCTGAGGAAGTATTTTTGTACAAGGAGCTCATTCAGTAGTTTTCATCCTGGACTTTGTAACCTGAATATCTCAGACAAGTTCTAACATCTCCTTACCAAATTAAGTGTTAGAGTCTGCTTTATGATACAGTAGTTTTGATCACCTGTATTAATGGAGGTCTTTAAAATTACATTACACTTTATTGAACACTGGTGTGTGTATATATGCTAGAGGGTATAATATGATTCAATGAAGTTGCTAAAGTGATTATGATGTGTTCATAGGTTTTGAAAGTACAGTGCTATTGCTGCGTCTTCTGTGTCAGTGAATGCAGATTGGTCTCCTGTGGCAATATTGTCATGAGAAATCCGTGGCATGTCTCTAAACTAGCAACGGGAAAGGGCTCTGCTCCTAGTCCTGCATACCATTTTGCTTAATTTGTGGGTGGTATTTCTCATCTACAAAAATCAAGTTACCTCTGTCAATGACAATTATGAATGCTTCTTGATAATGAATATGAGTTTCAGACAGAGCTTCTGGGAGAAAACTTTCCACTCTGTGCTTTTCTACCCATCAGTATTTCCTTTCTTTCAAAATATTGCATCTTCACTCAAGGGATATAATTACAGACAGAGGAAAGAAACACCTACCATGCAGTTGTGAAACTTGTCCATGTGAACAGATCTTGTGTAAATAAATGCAAGTAGAAAAGATACAGGTATGGGCCCTTGAAAGACTATCTACTAAATGTCGCTGACATACCTTTGAGTTTGCTGATCCCTGAATTACTGTACAAAAGCTTCAGTAAAAATAGTGAACTCTACCCAGTTTCTGACAGAAAATTGTAGATGCCAGGTCCCAAGGGACAATTCCTGAGTGACTCTCAGCCTTGGTGAAGCACCTGAATTCCTGAAGGGGATTTCCTACTGACCTTAACTGCTCTTTGCCCAGGGCACAGGTTGTTCAGCCGTCCTATAATGAGGCTCCTAAATCTTCCTGTTCACAATGCAGGGAGTGTAGGTGCCTAATGCAGAATTCCCTGCAGGCCATGGGCTGAGATACCAAGTGTTACAGCCCATCAGTCTCTCACTGGACTTGTCCCAAAAATTCCTAATCCAACACCAACAGTGGTTTGTCTGTTTTGTTTTGTTTTGTTTCCTGTTTTTGCTTTAAATAGTAATGATGAATCTGATTAGCTGCAAGACAGCAGATGCTATGGCAATATAATATTTGAATAACAGATGTGACAACAGACTCTGGCCTTGTTTTACATGGCATGTTATTGAATATTATTTAACATTTTCTTGTGCAATGGAAGGCATACTTTCTGCTCTTTCAGAAACTCACTACTGGATAACATGTACAAAATCAGGACCATTATTATTTAGTGTATAAATATATATATATATATATATATATATATATATAAACCTGAGAAAATAACTTTGTATCTAAAAGAGGAGTATATATTTTGAAATATAATAATAATAATCACAGAAGGATTAAAGTAATAGAATTTATCTATTTCTGTCATCTTGCCTAGGTAAAATAATCCAACGTGATACTTATGGAGAAAGGTTAACAAAATGTATAAAGCTCTGTTACTTTTGATTATGTATATGGCATAAAAATATAGAATACAATTAATTACATTGAAAAATCACAGTGCTTTAACATTTTGTCTGAGAAAAGCCATAAATAGTTTGCGCTTACTGACAGCTGTTCAAAATGAGTTTATTTTTAGCAAATATTATTTACAAACCTGTAGTTTTAATGAGAAATCCAAATTATTTATAACTAGAAGACTGCAGTATTAGATATCAATAACCCAAGCCATACTTGTTCGTGTCCAAGTTATGACTGGTTCATTGGCATGTTAGCATCATGGTGCTGTGTTTGATAACAACATGAATGAGAAATCAGAGTTGGTAAGTTCGCAAATCTAGTGAACAGAAAGGCTGCTGATACTGCCTGAACTCTGGCAGGATGCACTCTGACTGGAGACCCTCTTTAGCTTTCTCCTGAATAAATTGTCCTGGTAGGAACATCCGGGGGTGCCCTGGGAGTACCCCGGCTTTCCCCATGATTCACAAAGACGGGCGTGCCCACTTACGGTCGATGCCTCTGCGGGGAGACTTAGCCTCCCGTCAGGCCAGGATGAGGGCACATGGAGTCCTTCTGCTTTGGCAGGGACCGCTGCGAGTGCTCTGGGAAGAGCAGTCCCAGTAGGTACAAGTGTACAGAGATGAAAATTCTGTTCTTCTAGAACCTGAGCTCTTCACCGAGGGCAGGCCACAGACCTGGGCCAGTTCCTTCCTTGTCACGCTGACCCTGTTCCGTGGAGCAGCTTTGGAGTCTGTCCTCTTCAGACAGAAAGCCTCCAACGCCAGATGAAGCCATGAGGCAGCATATAATCAGCAAAGCCACACTGGCAATCGTCTTTAGCGTAGGAATGTGACTCCAGTGGTGCTGGAGCATTTGCCATCTAATTTCAGTAATTTCTCCCAACCAATAGAAAAATCCCCGAGACAGGCTTGGCTGCCAAATATTACAGGCTTTGAAGTCTGATGGCAGGTAAAAGCTGTATGTCAGTGACCTACTAAAACATCAAAAGGTATGTCAGAGAATGGTCTTGCAGAGCTGGAAGCTGGAAATCTAAAAGAAAATCCTCAGAGATAATATTAAGGGACTTCAAAGGTAGGAGATATGCAGAAAGTCAACAACGCTGGTCAAAATCAGATGGAGAAACAAAAATTTTCTCTGATGAGTAGAAGTTGGAAAGGAAATAAAAGGGAGAAATATGTACTGCTTTTTATGATCACATGGTACATGTACTGTACAAGCAACTGCTATCTTGTCTTCAAAGTGCATGTATCACTATGGTCAGATAGACATATACAGTTAATGCCACAAAAGGAGACTAATAACTGTGGAGATATCCATATTTTTCTTTTTACTTACATACTTAAATGTACAGTAGGATTTTTTTTTTTTTAATAACAGTTTATCACAGTGTAGCAAGTATGTAACAGTGAAAAACAGCAACATTAAAAATCAGGTCCTTCACATAACCTGACAGAATCCACATGTGGGACCTAACATACTAAAAAGTAAAGGCATTAATGTAAGAAATATATTAATATATGGATTAAGATCAATGCTATAAAGGATTTTTTATAATCTCTGGTACTTTATCTCTCAAGCAAGGTTTTTTCAGCAATAAAAACCTGAGAACACAGAATTTATGTAGAAGGAACTCTGGAACTAGAAATAGCTAAGGCTTCAAAATGAGAATGACCAGTCTGGGTTAGACCAAGAGTCCAGTAGAACCAGTATCTTGCTTCTTATAAAGCCATGAATGGATGTTTAAGAAAGATATGAAACCCTGGACAGGAATATTTTCCTGAGCTTCCAGCCATTTGCAGCTGAGAAACTTCCTGAGGCAAGCATAACTTCTGTATATCTAGTAATTCTCAATGAATTCCTCTCCTGTGAACTTCTTTAATCCTCTCCTGAAACTTAATTTTTAGCAAACACATTCTGTAGTGGGGGGTTCCCAGCTCTAAAAACAGACGTGGCAAAGAATTACTCTTCTTTTTTTTTTCCTTTGCTAGTTTTGATATCTGAGAGTCAAATCCACTGTACTGAGATTCAGTCTGGGTTTCTGAATCTGGCTCCTGCCACAAAATCTGTTCTGTGAAGACAGGCTCTATCAGAACAAGCTGCAGGAACAGATCTTCCAACAATGCCACTGTGCAACAACTGAAATGAATTGGAAAAGAGAAGGAAATAGCACCGTATGATCTTGAACATCAAAATGACCATGGGAGGATGTGTTCAAAATGCATTAGAGCACACTTGTGAGTGCTTTTTGTGGTTTACCATGGTGCCAGAGTGCACAGGGCTGTAGTTAAAATTCCACTGATTTTTTTCCCCTCTTTGTGAAGTTCTGTTTTCAATTTTCAGTGTGCAGCAGCAGTGTTACCAAATATGGGAGAATCTGTGACCACTCTGGACCTATATCTCTGCTCTGGGAATGCATAACATAAATGCATTTCTTTTTAAATTGCTTTTTCTTTGTTATTCCAGTGGTAACACACTGATTTCCTGTTGCCCCCAACATGGACAGAGAAGCTCATAGGCAAATGAAAGGTAGATCAACTTGTTCTTGCTTTGCATCCATACAATTAAAAAAAGGAGAAAGAAGCTGTGAAAAGGAATCTTGTTGAATATATAAGATACACTAAGTGGGTTAAGCTGTTCAGATCACCTGCTTCACATGCAACACAAAACTATAAATTTTTTACCTTTTTTTTACCCCTTCAGCAGGAAAATAAACAATTCTCTTATCCCTAGGGTGGTAGCAAGCCCTAACAAGGAAAAGCAGGACACATTCCATTCTTCCTTCCTTTATAAGCAGTCGCTGAATTGCTCCCAACACATTCCAGATCTGGTAGGATAGCTTAATTGTCTTCACCTGGAGGCCACTGCCTGAATTCCTGTCAGTTAATATAGCACCTATGGAGCGAGGCACTGTGACTTCTTTCTGATGAAAGCGGGTTAAGCACCCAGCCCCATGGTCATGAGCAGTTTCATAGTTTCATTTTCATATGAAGATTTATGAGTTTCTTGGGTGTAACTGTGCCTATAAAAGTTTGAGTGTGTAAGTGTCATCAAACATAATTCCTCCCTAAAGACTTAGAACAGATATGAGAAAGATGAGGAACTGTTTATTGTAATAAGTTGTGGTTATGAGTGAAATATTTAATTGCTTCCTTACAATTAAAGGTCTGCATGGAGAAGGGAATGTTGCTGGTTTGCTTTCACTGCTGGTGAAACCGGGAAATTTCTGTAATAATTCATGATCAGGAGTGCAGTGTTATTCTTCTAAAAGACAGCTGAAATTTTGCAAAGCTATTCAGACAATAATTCTTGTCATAAAATATTGTCAACCTGCACTCTGGGTCGTAATTTCTCGTTTCTCACACAGAAAGTCAAGAGGAGTCTCAAGATTCAAATCCTAAATTAGCAGTAAAACAACAAGTTTATACCTTTTTCCAAATGAGGAGCTAAACAATTAGATTAGAACAATAAAAATGCTTAAGTGTATGGACTCAAACCACAGTTTGCCATTGTTATCCACTTGTCATATTTCTACCATATTTTATGAAGCATTTTGTAATAAGCTTTAAAATCTCACTTGTGTTGCCTGATTCTGTTCCAAGTGAAGTGAAACATTAACATTAATTCTGGAATAGGACTGAAAACAGTTGTTTCACTGAAAAAAATTTTGACAGTTTGATGAAACATCAGGGAGTCAGACAAGACAGCATCTTATCATAATATTGCCTAGATAGTCAGAATAAATGTCAACAGACTATAATAAAAGAATAAACCAGTGATAGCTCATTATTCATATGTCCACGGCGGAAATGAAGAAGTATAAACAAGACCAGAAGGCCTCTAAGGCTTGAAAATCATTATATGATACAAACAAAATAAGTAAAAATGTGCAATACCACAACCAGGATGATAAACAGCAGAGTTATTAACAATACTGTTTTCACCTGAGAGACAGAGGGGTGTTAATCATATACAGGGCTCCTACTAGAGTGAAGTTAATGATATAATTTTATTCTTAAGATCAAAAATAAAGTTCTGTGATAAACAACAAAAAGCATATGACAATGTTAACTCACTTTTATTTTATTTTACAGATCACTCTCCAGATACTCACATCAACTACTTAGTTATATAAGTATTCTTGGGAAATTCTTTTTTCTTCATATGAAGAACCTTATCATACCACAGGAAAGGAATGGAATATCTATTTCTCAGGTGTCTTGTAGAAATATGCTTTTCCATTGCTCCCATAACTACTGAAACATTACCCAAAGCTGACCAACAGTGACTTAGCCTTGTTTAACTACTATGACAGCAGAAGGAATATGTTCATTTAATACACCTTTGGTAAATTAAATGAAAAGAGATCTGTAAATTATTAGCTCAATAGTTGGGCTACTAAAATTATTTCTGCATCATGTGTTTTACAGATATTCCATAAAATTGAAGTTATGAAGGCAAAGAGGGCTCTAATGTTTCACCAGCAATAAGCCCCTATTGTACAGCTTCTCACTTTGTGCACAGTCTCCCCTAACACATACATGAGATTTAGGAGTGAAGATCAGATGTATACAGATAAAGAAAATACCCCACCTGTAGAATTTAAATTATCTGTCCAGAGCACAGCAAATGCAGACACTGCTGTCCATTAAGCTCTATCACAATTTCCTTTAGCATTTGGCTTTTTGTAACACCGCAAGCGGCAGCTGAGTCCCGGACAAACCTAACCCTGTGGCACCATCCTGTGGCACGCCTGGCACTTGCACGGCTCCCGACTGCTCTTCCAGCCGCTGTCACCCGCCTGGGACTGCTCCACCATCAGCGCTGGAGCAGAGCACGCTTTCAGCTTTAGTTTCATGTTGCTTTCGGTGGTTAAGTATCACATTGGCTACTTCAGCGAAGTTTCACCTTGCTCTTGGGAAAACGGTTCGAAGGGAAGGGAGTTTTCCCTACTATTCTAAAATTCATCCAAATATACTCCTCAACCTATGGCTAATATGATATAAAGGAGTAAAATACAGAATTGGGAGAAAGTATTTGAAGAAGAAATACTGAGATAGACTGAAAATATTAATTAAAAAATTCTGAAACAAACTAGAATAAGACTGTGGGATCAATTCCATGGGAAGTATTTCCAACAAAGTCAGGGTGGTATATAAGAACAGGCACTACCATATCTCACTGCAAAAAGGAGGGAAAGGACAGAAATTATTCATGTCTGAAAAGTCCCTGAAATCGAATTGAGTTTTCTGCAATAATTTCAAGCAAATAGTGAAGTGGTGAATAATCAGAGTAGGCAGGATTATATTTTACTTATCTGGGCTTTCCTCAAAAATAGCTTGATTTTCTAGGCAAACACAATGTGTCACACAATGTGACTGAAGTGAACATTAATAAAGCACATTATATGGTGCTACTCAGAAATCTATTAATTAAGTTGGGAAAGTTGATATTTTTAATAAGGATTATAGTAAAGGCAAACAACTGGATAAAAGTGGTAAGGTACTGAAAGATTTTTAATAGTGAATCCAATATAGTCATTAGGGACCTGGCACAAATGTTACTGGTGCTCTATTGAAAAAAAATTAGAAGATACCATTAATATAATGCAGAAAAATGGCTGATTCCAAGAAACTGAGACATGAAATGGACTGAAATTCTACAAGACAAATATAACATCATATTTCTGAAGAATAAAAACTATGTAACTTTAAAGCAAACCTTAGAGCACTTAAATACTTATTCTCACATCTGCTCCACTTTTTTTAAAGCTCACTTGCAACTTGCTATTTGACTGAAATACAGCAAATTTCATGAGCACAACTGAAAATATCCTCAAAATACTAGTATTATGTTCATTGTGGAATTGCATTTTGTGTTTGAAAGGCAGATGATGTATCTAGAACTTTTGGGGAAGAACTGTAAGGTTTGTTCGAATCATTATGCTAAATTTGGAAGACAAATTTTATTGAACCAGTGAGGTACTGCTTATGTGACCACAACTGAATCAAATAAACTTGGAGTCTAAAACTTGCTACAGTGAACAGAAGGTTCCACTGTCAACCTCTAGAACTTCCAAGGAATAACCATTATAACTTTAAATTATATTTGTAGAAACCTCCCTCTTTTTCTCTTTTCTTCTTCCCTAGACTTTTGTTGCTCATTTTAACCTTCTCTTCTGAGATTTCAATTACTACTTTGCTTCCCTCCTTCACCCAGTGTAGGAGCCAGCGCTCTGCTTTCCCTAAGGTCCTACATAATTCAGGCATGTGATATTTTCCTCATAGATATTCTCTTCCCAGAGCAGAGAGAGTACAGGCTATGGTTGTGTTACATTGCTACACAAGTCTTATTTCCATTATGAACAAAAGCTTCAGTTTTTCCTTACTGACAAGATCTTGGAAAAAGTAGAGACATATGTCTCTTAAAATATGAAGGTCCCCCTGTAATTGGAACAATTGCTTTAAGCTGTGACATGGCACAGAAGATGAGCCTGTTGAGCGCCCATGTAAGAAACAGCAATTTCAGTGGTGCCTGAAGTAACCTTTGCAAAATGCGCCTCTAAGAGCTACTCAGCACTTGCATGTCTTGATCTCTTGCCTGCTTTTAGCAATTTTATTCATCCTCCTATCCTGCTAGACTGCAGGGCTTCTTGGGCTGGAAGCTATTTCAACAACACAGTCCAGACAACACCACTGCTCTGCTTCTCATTTACCCTGGTAGTCACATGAGTCAAACCCTATGATTTACAATTTCAGATTACAAAAGGAAATATATAACAAGCTTAAAAATTAGGGCACAGGTGTTTCTGAAGGTCAAATACTTGGCACAACTAAGTTTAGGAAAATAATTGAGAGGATTAAGTTTATATTTCTTTTTGCTTAGTTATACACAACTATTAGAGGTTTGGTCCATACTGAGTATTTGGTTACTTCTGCTCCCTGTTTATGCTATTCCCATCAAGTTAGTGTGAAATAAACTGCCGTGTGAACATTCAGTACCTTAACTAGGCTGTGATAATAACATGGAAACATGTCTTTACTTGTGGTAAAAACTCACTCCCATTTCAGATAACAGGGCAACTGGCAACTGAGTTTTGACTTTGAATGATGTAATTTGGACGATTATTTACTTAATAGTTAAACTGTGTATCTTCTATTTATATGTTCTGCATTAAGATGGACTGTGTGGGTTTAGTCTTGCTGAGCTGGAGCAAAGAATCCTGCTCTACCTTATAAACTGTGCCTTAGCTGGCAGGCAGAGAGGATGAGCTTTCAGCTGCGGCTTAGGGTGTAGCTCTATGTAGGAAGGAACAGAGAATGTTCTCACGTTGGTTAGAGACATGCAACTTCATCCCTTGAGGCTGAAGAGTAATATTTTTCTTTCTTCTTCTAGAATGAGATAAAACTTCACTATATATTTTTTCCAAAGGAAGTAAAAAAATTTTTTTTCTGTAACAAAAAAGGAAAAATGTGCCTGTGAATCTGTATATTTACATATATATATATATACACACATATGTATATTTATATACCTACAGAAACTTCCACCATTTTTTTCTAAAACGTGTAAAACTCTGGCTTATATTAAGGCAACTATCCTGATGGGTATCCTATTTGTACAGTTATATCCATCAGATCCTCCAAAAACTTCACAGGCTTCTTGTCCAGCCTGCTCCATCTCACACCTCATTAGATTGAAGTTGCCTTCTTTCAGCCTTTTTCTTCTCCAGTCAATTACCTCTATATCCCTCCTTTCTCTTTTGCTCAGTAGCTCTAAATGTCACCCTCTTGGTTTGCAACAGATACCCACTCTGCTTTTCTTGTGTAATCATGTAATTCCCTCCCAATACCAGAACCAGTCCAACCCATATCATCTCGTTCAACTGGTCTCTAGGTCCTTCTTCCACTGCCTTCCTAAGCCAACACGGCTCAGATTTCTTCCCTAAATACCATCTTGCAAAGCCACTCCAGTTTCTGTAGCCCTTCTTCACTGATTTCTTGTCAAGCCATTTCTTCCTCTTCCACTCTCAGTCTTGCCTCATCCTAATGCATTCCTTTTATTCCTAATGTGGTTTTATCTGCTTGCATTCAGATCAGAGGGATCATTCTGAAAGTCAAAAACAGTTACCTATGCTCAGTCACCATTTCAAGCCGCATTTTGGCATAAAACACCCATTGCAGAAAAAGCCTTGGAGCCTCCACAGTGCTTGATCAACAACTGACTGCTCAGTCTATATGGAGAAAGGTTGCAGAGACTTGGATAACATGACCTGTAAGGTTGGACAATACGATCTGGGAGGTTACAGATGCTGGATGGTTGCTTTTACAGTGTGGTGCTGTTTGCTTAGCTGCAGGAACTGTGAGGGACATGAATGCAACAAATGATGGAATCTCCAGCCCTGTTGGTAGCCTGAAGCCAAGAATTCTTACAGAAGGCATACAAATCTATTTCTGAAAAGCCAGTAACTTGTCAGTGTGAAGGAACAAATTAAAAACTTACTCAATAATGCTACATGAATACCACATGTGACCTGTTATTAGTGAATAAGAGCAGACCATTAGGCTCCTAGAATGTTCAATGTCTCTGACATGGTTGATCAGAAGGGCTGCTGTAATAATCAGCAACTTGTGAAACAATGGGTGGAGACAAGACTTCAGTTTTACAAATCCATTTCAAGTTACGACATTGCTCCTTCGTCATTTACCTTTCTTCAGCTCATGAGTGTGTAGCAAAATGGTAGTTGGGTCTGAGTGTTACTAAATGCAAAGAATTGCATACAGAGGAGAAATTCGAATTCACTTTCATTCTCAAAAAAAGATCTGAATGATACTGACATAAAAGAATTATTAAGAAATACTGTGTTTGCCAAGGACAGAACTTTAATGTGCAACATGCACTTAATACTAAATAGTTTGAAAGTTCCTGTAATGAGTGGAAGTAGGAGACATGTTGCCAGGAATATGCCAGTAGGGAGAAGAGTTCTGTGTAGTGTAAAACTGGACCCTCATTACCGATACTAAGGAAATAGATCTGCATAGAGAGTGTATTCAAATGTTCTATTAGCATCCTTTCTACATTACCAATGCTAAAAAAAATTGTATTTGTTCAAAGAACACATCATCATGATATTTATTTGTGGTCATAGCTTCCTGGAAAACAAAAAGATGGATCTGATGAAGTTATGGTTTAAACCTAGCATCTAATACCTTTTGACCAAACACAAGTGAGGGACATGATTCCCTTTCTGAACAGCTTTACCAATTCAAGCTTCATTACCTGAAATTAGAAGGAGCCATAACATAAACAGTGATGATGACACAGCTTTTCAAGGTATGTATTTCATATAAGTTGGTCTCTGCCAAATTCAATTCTGGTGCAAATTATGGTGATAAAATACAATGATCTAAAATCTTGTTACATTCTCTTAATATATTGAAAAAATATACTTTCCCATTGCTTCATTCTGGGAAATAATTGGACATTGACATGACATCTGTTATTAAATAAATTGTTACCTAAGCTGAGACAGAAAATTTGTGCAAACTTTCAGTTTGCATCATTAAAAATCTGCAAATACATTGATCAACAAAGATATAACCATCTGAGAAGCACTATTTATAAGGGAAATATGAAGCAATCTAAATAAAAGAATTAGAGCTCTACCTAGGAAACAGATATTAGTAGTAAACATATTTTAAATGCCTTTCTTTAAATTACTGAATTCAGATATCAAACTTGACAGCTTGACTTTGCAAGAATCCATGATACTATTCACTAATGCCTTTTCCATAAAATGTTTTCTTTCAGTTTTCCCACTTTTTGGTGAAAAACTGAACATGTTTTAAACTAAGCATTATTCTAGGTATGATAGGAAGTTAACACCAATCACTTGTGGTCTTCTATTTATTATGTATCTAATAAAACATAAACAATATAATAGTTTAGATAAACTAGAAATAAATATTGAGCACTGAAATACCTTGGCTTTCAGATCACCAAAAGCTATCAAGATCAAACTGAGCTCTTATCCACTTCAGGAAAAATATTGAACAAGCTAAACAGGAAGATCTAGTTTCAGTTACTATTTTTCTACCCACTCACCCAGTCCAAACAAGGTAGGCAAGTGAAGCTCAAAATCATAACTGAAACTGACTGTTCATAAATGCAGAGCACTGCATTTTGGAGGAAAATTGAATTCTGTAATTTACACAGACTGTACAATTAAACAGACTCATTAAAGGAATATCATCAGCATTCTAAGCATCAATGTGAACAGCTCAGTTGAGACATCTTTCTGTAAATGTCTGAGTGAGAAGCCAATTAACAACAAAAGCAAATTTTTAAAAAAGTAAGTAAAATAAAACTGAATTCTTAGTATAAATCAGGTGTTTTCTCTCATCTGAAATACTGGTGTGTTTTCTGGACTAGCGGAATATGAGTGATTATGCTTACTGACATGAAAAATTAGAATGGGTATCAAACACGATACTTTAGAACTAAATCAGTATGTAAGTGTTTGAAATTGTAGTAAAATCCACTAAGAAAGTAGATATGTGGAGTCTATACTGTTCTTAAGGGTATCTGTTACTATCCATGTACAGAGAAGACCAGATAATTTCTGAGTCTGGCATAATAATGATAATTCCTGTGTATTTTCACATTTTCACCCAGACTTATAAATCTACGAGCTCTGCTTATAAAAAGCAAGCTGTTGTATATTGGAAAGGCGTGAGGTATTAAGTAGAGGCAAGACTTGCTTGTACAGAGGCTAGATCAAAGTCACATCAAAAAGCCCAGGTGTGTAAATCAAAAATACAGACAGAAATCAAGGAATTGCACAAAGTACACTTGTGTGTAGCATTAAGCACTTGTAGGTCACAGTGTCAGTTAATAAAGATTAGGAAAAGTACCCCTATCAGTGGGAAAGTGAAGCAGTAATGGCACAGGAAGTCTGCAAGCAGCAATATATTTAAAAGCCAATGCTCTGTACACTAATATCTCTAAGCATTTTTTTTTCTGTACGCCCTTCTATTTTCTTCTGCCCATGCTACTCCCAAATTTTACTTACTGTTCAGAAACACTGGCTGCCTTCTAACATTTAAAGTTCCTGTAACACCCCAGTCATCTGAGGGCCATGCAGGAGGTGGGTAAGAAAAGAACGAGAAAACAGGAGGTACAAAGAAACAGAAGCTTGTCTTCTCTCTGTGTTCTGTAGATCAAAGGAAGTTTATGTCCATTTCAATTTCACTCTGTAGGCCCCATGCTGAAGATCAAACCTGCGTTATAATCAGCATATGGAGGTAGAGGCTTATGGGTTTTGAGTGGTTGATACCATATCTACACTACTTCACCTGCACTGGAGTCTGAAGTTCTACAAAGTGACTAAATATATAATGATACCATTTGGCAGACATAAGTTGTATTAATAAGGCTGTCATTGAGAATAATCTGTGTCATTATTCATATACACGCATTTGCACATATATGAGCTGATACATGATATAATGTAGCTCAACTTCAGAGGTAGAACTTCCTTCTGTGAAAAACCAAGCAACAAACTTAATACTCTGATGTAGCACTTCAGCAGAATGACAAACCCTTATCACTTAAGGCTGATGACTGCATTAACAGAATAGTTCTTTAATTTCACTGCAAAGCATGCCAGATTCTACAACTAAGAGATATATCTAGGAGATAACACAGATTTCACAAAAGAGACCACATCAATCCTTGGAACTTTCTTTCTTGCTCCACTAGTTATTAAGTTTTCAATACCATAGTACTTTACTTAAAATTAAACAAGTGAACAATCCTACTGAATTTATATAGACGTAAAAATTAAGCAAATGTTAGTCTGCAGAATGGAGTCCAGCACTACACATATCACCTTCAAACCTAACTAATATTACATGATAGTTTGCATCTTACAGCTTACCTCAGTTTACATAAATTAATCTCATTCTTCTGCCACCTTTCACAACATTTGTAAATTGCACTCCATGACATTTAACTCCTCTCATGTGGACCTACAATAAACAACATGATTTTTCATTTAATTATTAGATGACATGTTCTCAGAATATAGCTGGGTGTTGTATGCCAAGTGCCAACAGCAAATAATACAGGTTCTTCCTGTTCTGGGAGAAACCATGTAAGAGCATCTTCTTACTTGTTAACCTGGACTTCATTAAAAAAAAACGTACTCACAAAGCTATTAGTGGGACAAATACTCACTCAGTAACGATTTCTTATATTTCTGACTTTGACTCCTTAAAACTCAAGTGTCTAAAATCAAGAGTGGCTGAGGACATGAACTGAAAATTGGAACTGTTTAGCAATATTATTACTGTGTATTATTAATCCGACTTTGTTTTTTTAATTGAAAAATGGAAGAACTGCTTAGGCAGATACCATTGCTTAACGCTTCAGACACAGGAGTATAGCCTGATGCTGTTATGAGGTCTCCTAATGTCCATTATAGGGATATAGGCTTTAATAGTAAATGTGCATTTTTCTTCCTACAGGCTTTAGTCTTCCAGAGTGCACTTTCTCATTTAAATAGCTTGCTTGTTATGGATGTTCCTACTTACCTAGTAAGAAGTTTGAACCTTACCATGGACTGTATTAAAAGGATGGTTGTCAATTTGACTTTGCTTTATCAGAGAAACTAAACACAGTATTACTAAGACAAGTAAGAGGGGTGCTACTCTTTATTTCTTCCAAGGTACCTTTCCACCTCTAGCTTTTGCATTTGAGATACATTTGAATTAACGTTGCTTTTATTTGTTAACTTGGGAAACCCTCACATTTCACTTCTACCAAGAATACCAAGAAGCAAGATGGCTGCAACGTATAAAGTATTAAAATGCAGCAGGTCTCAAACTGAAGAGAGAAAAAAAAGGAGCTTTTGCCACAAAAGCATTTGATCAGTGTGGGTGATTTTATCAAGGATAAAATAAAACTGATGAAATAATGGATCAACAAAAATCTCATGCTTTGAATTAAGTGCCCATTTATTAATCACGCTCACAAAGTTATTCTGGAAAAAGAAGCAACTTTCAAGAGTCGAGGCAGTAGAAGACAAAGCGGAGGACTGGATGCATGAGACAAGTTTCTCAGAAGATGATAGGTATGTGTGAAATTATTTAAGGAGAAGTTAGAAGAGAAATAAAATATGTACTAGGTCATGGTATTGGTTAGTGTCAAAAAGTGGGATAAGGACACTGAAGCCGACAAACAGCAGAATGAAAGTCATGCAGACATGCAAACAACAAAGGTCAGCATGGCCCAAACTGATGGACAGCTCCTGTAAACAAAGGCTGTACCAGACAGCAACTTCTGTGGAAGGGTAGAACCAACCTAAGCTTAAACAGGGAAGAGGACTTGTAAAGAAAAGTGTAGCAATATCATAACACTTGACCTCTGTGCTGATATTGAGATTAAAAGTATCAGCAAAACTGTACTACAAAGATTTGTAAACCTGAAAACTTGCAGAAATTTTCCTTTTTGCAATGATTTTAATACAAGAAGTTTATTTTGATAACAAAAGTACCTCTTTTTTAGGTTCTCATACTTACCTACTCTCAAAGATTTTAAAAACCAAGATACTTTCACACTCATTTTATAAAACAAAGTGAATTTATTAACTCTGTGTCATTCTGCTATATATTTTCCTGAGGATCTGAAACACCTCAAAGAGTTTATGATTCCTCCCACCCACACCAAAACCACCAACATACATTAGATACTTGAAAGCTGGGAGATTATTGATTTGTCTAAGGTCACAGAACAAGTGCCAGAGAACTAGACTCAACAGCCCTGACTCTAATGCTCTAGAAAATACTAACAATTTGAGAGTTTGAGACATAAACTTGTTTTAAAATGCCTGATAATACAAAGGATGGGGAAAAGGAGCAAGAAAAAAGAGTATATGTAGTGATTCAGAATGAAGAACCAGGGATTTCCTCTCAAACTGCAGCTTCAGCCCTGCTGTTCCAGGCAGATATACTTGGAAGAAATAGGAATACCTGATAAATAGACTGACCTATGTGCACACTCTTGTACAACAGTAAAAAAAGCACAACATTCACAGGTATTTAAATGTTTTTAAAAGCCTGTATGAAAACATTTTAAGACTAAAAATAGATACATTGATTCCACCTGCATTTTGATCTGCATTTAAGTTTGATCATAGAAATTGTTTTGTTATTTCAGTGTTAATCCTTGCACCAAGACAGGCTTTCAATATACGACCGATCAATTCCTACAGAAAGTACAGATACTTCATATACATTATCAGGCGTCTTTCTGAGGGATATGACCACAGGGGAAGATCCGGTGTAAATACAGTTATGCTGGCATGGGTATTTTTGCTGGTACAGCTCGACATGCCAATCTGTCATTAACTCTGCTGGAAAAGCACCTGTGCAAGTATAACTGGTTTTTGTGGGACAAGGCTGGCTGGTATCTCCTGCTGTACCTGGCGTGGCTCTACCCTTTATAGGAATTATTTTCCTGTACTTACATGGTGACAACTCATTCCACCCTCTGTCTGACAGCCAATCTTGGCGACTCCTCTCATGGCACTAACAACAGCAACAAAAAAAAACTAAAAAAAAAAAAAAATAGAGTGGCAACACCTACATCAAAGTTTCTATGAAATGTTAAAACGTTTTAAAAATTTTTTTAAAAATTTTTTGTTTCGTATTATTCCTAGCACACACTCAGGAATCACACTGTAGCCCTACACGAAGAGCCCCGGGAGAGTGGCAGACCGGAGCCCCCTCGGCACGAGGTGCCAAGCTGAGGGTGCCCGGGAAAACCAACCCCGCGGGGGCGGCCCGGCCTCAGCGGCTCGGCCCGACCGCCGGGCGAGGGCAGCCGGCGTCAGGCTCGGCCCCGCGGGCGCGGGAGGAAACGCCCCTTCCCGACGCGCCCCTTCCCTTCCCTACCCTACCCTCCCCTCCCCTTCGGCGCGGCGGGCCCGCCCGCCGGCAGGGAGCGGTAATTACNGAGGCCGAAGCGGCGGGGGCACTGCTCGCCCTCACGGCCTTGGGCCCGGCGGAGGGGCAGCCGAGTCTCTGTGCCGCACACAGCGCGCTGCCAGCGCCGCCCTCCGCACGGGACGCGGCTCCTGGACCCGGGGCTCAGGCTGCTTCCCCCTCCGCCTCCCTCGGCGTGAGGTTGGCGTCCCTCTTGGGAGAGTTCAACCACAGCCGCCTTGTTAGCCACATTATAGTGTCTTTTTTTATTTTTCTGTCTACGAATTAACAGTTGACTTCTAGGGATGGCTCTGTCTGCATAAGTAATTAATGGACTCAGCTGTTTGAATGCTGCCGTGTGCCAGTAATATATGCGAACAGTAATTTCAAAAGGGCCAAATCTGGTGATGGTCCTTGTGAGGTTGCGGTACAGGTATGTGGTGTTAGAGTGTGTATTCCTTAATACCTTACAAAGCGCTGTTACCACAGAGTGTGGCAGATGAAAAATGTATCTCAGACTCAGTCCTTTCACAATTTTACTGTATTTGTGATTGTAGGTTGTTGACCATAGGCTGAAGACCTGCTATGTTGTGATATTACAGTTGGGTATCTTGTAGGCACTATAAAATTGTACTGAAATAGACTTACTCAACAGACTTGAGTAATAACTTACCAGAGATTAAGCAACAATCCAGTTTTATTTTACTTAATTCCTTTCATACACGATATTTGTAAGAGTTTCATGAAGTTAGGTAAGTGTCACACAACAGGTCAGACATTGATATGCTGCTGACAAGTCGTGCATTTGCTGCCTTACATCGTTTTTTGTATGAGAGGCAAAACAAGATCCCAAGCTTTGGCTGAGAGTTACTCTTCTATCAAACTCATGGGAAGGGATGAACTTTTTTCAAATATTTCTACCTAATGTAGTGAAATACTGCTGTGAAAGAGGAGAAAAGCTGTATGGAAGGACACAAAAATTATGAGCTCACATTTTCACACCTAAAATAGTGGTATTTGTAAGAAATACTGGTGGGCTATACAGATGTTTTAGGAGCACCAATGTGTTGAGTCAGACCGAGAGTATTCTTTTAAAGTGAATCTCAGTTGTCCACACTTACCTTGCTCTGCCTTCAATGAGGAATGATCTTGGAACATAGAAACCAGGCTTCATTCAGATTGGATCACATCTTCAAACATAGATGCAGGCCCAGCATAGTTTTAAGTGCATTTAATATATTCCCACTGCTGGTGGCATTCATTTGATAGAAGCAGGCTAGAACTTGTCCAGAGTAATCTTCCTATACCTGAAATAGACATTATGTGGGTCCTGAGTTGTCCCATTAAACTATTTTGCTTTCATGTCTTCTGATGTTGATCTGCAGGACTTGACAATGGCAATGCATGCATTAGCTTGGGAGTCAATGTACTGATAGTGTTAGCCTTAATGCTGAAGGCTATTTGGAACGTATCTTTCCTGTGTGCATCTTCAATTGTGCTAGGTACAGTGTTAAAAATCTGAGGCATTTATATGTATTAGGTGGACCAAACATTATTACGAGATTAGTGAAAATTGGAAAGGGGAGATAACTTATTAATTACTTTCCAGCTAATTCAGCAGATGAATGGGGTCGAATGGGCCTGACGTGATCTGTCCCTTTTTCTCTCTCTGTATTGCAGTCTTTCTGAAACTTTGTCCTTTACTTCTGTAATCTTCTTCCTAGTAATTTTGCATTCTTGAATTTATTAGAAATGCAGTTGCTAAAGTAAGTACCATGTTTGCAGACTTGATTTTTTACTTGTGTGTATGTGTTGCTTTACACTTTTGAGTCCCTCCGCAGCTTAGGTCTTATTTACTACTGGTACTATATTGTGGCCATGGATTCCAAACTCTAACACCCAACATTCGGTTGTTTCAATAATAGCTGTGCTGCTGCTTGAATGCTATTTTGAGGATGGTTTTTGCCCACTGGTCTTCGTTCTTTTCTCCATGTTTCCCTGTGAGGCAAACCTTGCCAGGAGCCTTACAGAATGCTACCTATCAAGACTAGGCAGTAGGTAAGCTACATTGCCCATATCACCAGCCTAGACAAAAGCATCTGGTTATTACCATTGCCTCATCGTCCTTTAGCCTCATTAGTTCATGTACCATTCATTTCTTCATACTTTGTTGCTAATGTAAATTACAGTATACTTTTGAAAAGGATTTTCATTGTGCCAAATCTTTACATTTTCAGCATTCTTGTGCTGGGGTATGATGCTGACATATAATAACAAGTGCACAGCCTTTGGGCAGTAATGGTAAAAATCTGCAGGGCCTAGTGTATCCTTTAACTTCTGTGTTGTATTTCTCTGTCTCTTTGGGAAGAGGGAGAAATTGGGAGGGCATGGCTGTCCTAAATTTTTGTACTTATTCCTAGGGAGAAGAATTTCACTTGGCAATCTAGATAGTCTGGAAGAGGACTGGTAGCATATCTGCTGCTTGAGGTTAACTGACTAAAATATGTGAGGTGATCTAGTTTTATATGTGTGAATTCCTTTGTTAACCTTGATATATAGTGCCTGAAAATGTTGTGTCCTGTTAGTGTGAGGTGAATTTCAGCTTCTTGAATTCTGGAAGGTGAAATTCTAGTTTTGAGCTTCCTAAGGGTAAAGGTGAATGTTGCAGACCTGAATATAAGCAGCAAAACACTGGGCTTAACATTGAAATGAATCATTGAAGTGTTCTAGTGCAACTGTAAACTTTACCTGCAAAACTTCTTCCTTCCTCATATAGTTTCAGAATACACGCTTACTTATACATACTTTATGTTCAAAATAACATTTCATGTTTTCCTATTATTTCATGTTTTCATGGAGTAACTCTCATTTTTCTGTTTGATTTTTGTGTGCTTTTTTAAGTTTTGATGGAATGTCAGAAATAGGTCTGCTGCTGGTCAAAGTTGAAAACTAAAATAACATACAGATTGAGGGGAAAAAAAAGTCTTAGCAAATCAAATGCATTTGAATGTGTAACAAGAAAGCTATGTGATAGGGTCTTCATATGTATGTGTTAGTTTTTATATAGAATAACTAATTACAGTAATGATAGAAGAAAAGAGAGGTGGCAACTTTTACCTACTTTTCTGCTGTCAAACAATAGGGGCAAGGTCCAGTACAACTTATATCAAGTAGTAATGTATGAATAATTAAGCTGTATATGTTATGCCAACCTGCCTTAGTAGGTCAAAGATCACTTAATTAATACTGCCTGGATTAGTCACAGATGTTGTTCTGTAAGAGATGTTACACGGTTCATTGGTTTTACAAAACTGAGAGGTGGTGTCTCTTGCAGTTTACAATGCATTTTAGCCACAGCTTTCTGAAATCTTCCAAAGTAGAGTGATACAGAACTGTTTGCTTATAGTAACTTGTGAGTTTTCCATCTTACTTCCTTGGAGTAAAGCACAGAGAAAAATATATTGGTTCTTTTTCTAAGTTACCCTCAAAAAGTCTGCTTCCTTACAAAAGCTTTGTGTCTTTTTGGGATGGAGAGGAAGTTGTTATACCTAAATGCAGTTATGACTTCAGTTGTAGTATTTGGGTTTTTTAGTGTTACAAGAAATTCTTTGAGAAACTACATTAACCTGGGTAGATAATGCAGGGAAAAAAAACCCTGTTTATTCTCTTTCCCTAATCCTGCCTCAAACAAGAAGCAACAGAATATTTGTTTAAGACTTGATTGCTTCTGAATTAAAACCTTAAGGGGTGTTACATAAAGGAGCTGAATATTTTTCATTATCCCTCTAATAAGAATTTTCCCTGACTATCCGTGTAGTTTAAAATACTTACACAACTAGAGAATGAACTTGGCTTACTTTCAGAAAGAAGGTATTTAACTCGTACAACTTTTTATTGGAAGGAGGGACTGAAAGAAGTAATAGATAGTAATTAGGGTAAAGCGGTTGGAACTGCAAGATTAGGGAAAGGGAATAAAACCATTTGGAGTTAATAGGAATGCATGTGTAATGTATGGGAAGATGAGAAACTAAAATATTTTAGAATCTGCTCCTAGACACACTGGCCTTTCCTATCGCCTAGCTGTGTTCATTAGAATCCAAGAAGATCCTAGGACGTGGACACAATTTAGTATAAACTGAACTTCTGAAACCTGTGTGATAGCATCCCTCCTGTGAGGACAGAAATGAATAAAGCAAGAATAGTGCATGCTTGGGGCCTTAGAGGTTAGGCAAGCCTAAAGTGAGAGGGAAGGCTCATTTGAGTGGAGAGCGATCAATAGAGTTGAAGACAGTGTATATCAAATAAGATTTTGCATAGTTCATAGTTTTGGTGACAGATAACCGATGCTCTTGCCTGTCACTGGGCTCCTCAGCCATTGTCTTCTGACAGAGTGGCAGTACGTGTCACTCACTCAGCAGTGTCACACACTCTGCTTATGTCCTTGGCTGCAGAGCCTGTGAAGATGCAGTCTGACAGTGGTTGACAGAAGTGCAATCAGAGTGACAGACACATGTCCAGACGTTTGGAGGTGCTTTCAAACAGAATGCAGGGGTTTAAACATAGCAAGTGGTACTTGTAACTTGAAACAGATGGAATGTTTTTATTCCATTTGTGTATATTTAGGATGTTCTTTCTTGTTAGTTTATATAATTTTTTAGATTCTGAAAATGTTTAGATCAGCTGTGTCATGGCTTTTTGACAGGACGGGTGAAATTGTATTGCTGCAGTTTGATAGACTGCTTTCATGTATGTAAAAGCCTTAAAGGGAACCTGTGTTACTTGGAGAAAAGGTGGCAGGTGTCAAAACCAAAAACAATTTTGGGCTAGCTACAGTGAAGTAAGTTGATCCAGGATGTGAATGTGACTGTCCAGTGTACTGCTGGCAGTAAGTGCACTAGCATAGAGGAAAGAAAAAAAAAAAAAAAAGACAAAATATACAGATAGGTTTACTAGAAAATGCGTTGAAAATTTTGTAGAAAAACCTGCCTGGGGCTCTGAAAACCTGTCTTCTGCTGGAGGGTATGAAGACCCAAGAGCGGGGAAACCAGATGACTCAGCCCTAATCCTAGCATTTAGACTGCCTTTGTTTGGGGCCTGGCTAGCTAATTAGTGGTTTCTCTCTTAATTAAGTTGCATAAAATGCTTGCTGTCTAAGGCAAGATATAGTGTAAGTATGTGTAACAGCGTAAAACATTTTTTTTGCCCCATTTTTTAGGAAACTAGCTAGAAATCTTTTTCCGCTGTTATCCATGAGGGAGATCTGTAGCCACAGCTCAGGCCACAGCACACCTTATAAAAAGTTATTAGCACTAAGGTTTTTCTTACTTGTAAACTTTATTGAGGTGCATTCTTCTTCAGAAACTTAGAATTTGCTCTCCAGCAGTTCTGCTTTGTTACCTTCTTATCAAAGTTTTGTAGAAACTTTTTGCGCTCTAGCAATGTAGAGCTCCTGCTTGCAGAGACACAGCTCCCTGTGACCTTCTCGGAGTCCCCTTCTTGCTTGCCTGACTACATTCCCCTCACATTATTTTTGGTTATGCTGCAACTAGCCACCACTCTAGAGCCGAGAAAACTGTGTTCCTGGTTTCTCTGTGTGCTCAGAGTGTACTGTGTAAATGGGCATGCTCTTGGACTGTGCCCAGGCTTCTGAGTCAGGTTGCTGCCCTTGACCTGAAATAACTGTACTGTTGCTCCCTACCCCTCTGTGTGGGGTCTGCACTATGAAACTCTGCCTGCCAGTGAGCTACAACAGACTTTTCTCACTATAGCTGTTACTTCTTCACACTGTTGCATTGCATCTTTAGTAATTTGAATTCTATTCTCTCTTTACAATGTCTCAGTAGTATCTTGACTCCAAAACAAACCTGAAAACTGCACAAATAATCGTTAACTATTGCAAAATTGTTTATCTTGTGTGATTTTTTTGAAGCTGCGAAAACTGCCCAGTGCCATTCCAACGTGTAAGGTCTGCAGGATACAAAGGTTGCATATAGGAAACCACTCTTTGAAATACTACACTTATTCCTAAACCAGATATTCTCTCTTTGCACTGTGTTGAGCAGAAGCAAGTCATCCTAATTCTACAAAAGGAAGGTAGCATGACCTGAAATTTGTAGGGGTTTTTTCAGTTAAGGACAGTGTAGCATTTTAAAGCCCTTATTTCCTCATCACATGCCATTAAACAGCAGGTCTTGCTTATCACTCTCTTCATCTGCAATTCCCTGTTATGCGTAGCTCAGTGTAGATTGCTTCCTCTGAACTTTGTTCTGGATGGAGACAGGTATTTCTAAAGACAGTAATCCTTTAACTTTTTCCTGTTTGCTAGTAAATACCACAGAACTAGTGTGTCTTAGAGCTTTCAGTAAGTAGACTCAGTTTTCTTGAAGGCTTTTCACAGTTTCTCAAATCACTTCTTCAGTAGTGTTGAGAATGATTCTGTGAGAGTAACCAGTATAATTTCATGTTTCTTTGGAGAGAATAGCCTCACTGGTATGTAAATAGAGTCAAAAGACAGAGTGCTCTGACCAAGACTTATTTGGAGACTGGAATTGCACATTTTCTGCCTCTCCACTGTGCTACACTACTGTCCGTGAAGTTGGAGCAGCTGTCAAATGCCTGTACAGGGTCCTGAAACTCTTATTAATTTCTTTAAAACATGTTGCTGGTTTGGGCTGATCATGTTTCTCAGTGTAGGAGAAAGGTGTTTTGTTGTGTTGCCTGCTGTCTATTGGGTAATTACTTGCCTATTTACTCCTCTTTAGAGAGTTGCTATTCAGTTACCATGCATGTGTGCATGACAAGTTTGATGTAGTTGTGTCATCCCAGGTGCTGCTGACACCTTTTTCTGCTTTTTATATCTATGTTTGCTGTAAAAGCTCTGTGCTGTTAAATAAGGGGTAGCGGGATGCTGCTTTTCCTGAAACTTCCTCAGGTGATGTATGTTCCATTATACCTCTAGCCTCTCTATGTTCTTCAAATAATTTTACACATTGAATTCAGACTGGTTTGTTGAGGGCTTTATGCAGTTAGATCTTGAAAATACATGGTGACAAATTCCACAGTTTTTGATTCACTATTAGAAATGTTTTACTACTGTATTTTTTCTTATCTTTTTTCTGTATATCGTCTGGATAACCCTTTTCAAAAACCTTTTTATCACCACCCCTCCTTGTCTGTGAGGGCACAAAGGAACAATGGCCTCTATACCAGGGGAGTTGTTTGCAGTAGAGAATTTGACCAGTGTGTAGCACTTACTTCCTCGACCACTAAGGCTTGTGATACTCCAGCATTAAGTAAATGAGAGGTCTGGGATAATGGAGAACTTGAATCTACTCCAAGTGTTAGAACTCTCTGCTGTAACCAGATAGTCTTGCTGTGTTCTTGCTGACTAATTGAGGATGTTATTTAGTCTTTAAATTCATTGAGAATGCAACCACCATTCTCACCAAAAAGTTGTACAGTAGTACAGTGGAGTCTGGAGTAGTGCCAGTAGGTGTCGGACTGAAAAGGTTTTGTTCCAGGCAGAACGATGGCACAGTCTTTTTGCAAATAAAATGTTCTTACTTGTTAAAATAACAATGGATGTTTTGGGTTTTTTTGATAACAAGAGTCTCATTAGAGCTAGGTAGGCACTTTTTTTTTTCTTCTAGACTTCATATATAACATTGTTTCCATTCTTTTTGACATATTAGTCTTGCTTTGAGCTTGCACAGATTTTTTTAGAAAAATGAGAACAAAACACTGCTAAAGCTCTTTTTTTCATTAGATTTTAAATTTACAAATGCTTAATTTTTATCTTAAACTTTATAAATTCTAATTAAGTGTGAGTTCATAATTAATTGTAAGATCTTGATTTCTGAACAATCCTTTCTCTTTAATGGATAATAAGTTTCAGCTCAGTCAGTAATTTCAGCTGCTCAATTTCTCTCAACAGCTACTGTAGGAAAAATGTATCAATAAATACATCAAAGATATTCAGCTAACTGCCAGAAAAATTCTGTGTCTTGTCTAGATTACTCTATTAATATATTCACTTCTGATTCTTTTAAAGGTGAAATAGTTGTGTGTTATGAGTGTTGTGACTTCAAACATTGGCAGAACTTGAAGCAGCAAAACTTATAGGAATTATTACAGCATGTCTGGAAGAGCAGCATGCTTTCATCTTGCATTATGTCAAGTCATGAATCATCTAGAGAAATAACCACATAGTTTGATAACTACTTATTCATGCTTAAGAATACTACGTTCCTCCTACTGCCAAACCAAAAGTGATTGGATTGATCCATATTCAAGTTTTAAAAATGTAGGTCAACCTTTTCTATTTTGAAAAGTTACAAGATGTATTGAGAGATTTCTTGTACCAGAAATACATTGCTCTTGCATCACCAAGACGTAGTCAGTCTCCAACTAGATTGTTTCTTAGACTTTGCACCCTGTTACCATTTCCACATACGTACTTCCATCACAGCCTGATTAAATATTATATCTCTTCTGAACTTTTATTAAGTCATTTCTCCCCCAGTCTGGCCTCTGCTTCCCTTCATGTTCTTTGTTTTGTCTTTTGCACAAGTAGTCTTACAAGATTTTTATCTTCTCTCAGGCTTCTGTCTCTCTTACCTTATAATTAAGTTCTTGCTAAACTGGCGTATCTTCCTTCTTGCTTTCATGGTCTCCTCCTTCCCTTCTCTACTCATATTCCTCTGCTACCTTGCCTCTTCCTTTCATACTAAGTAAGTTATTTCTTTTCATTGGTCAGTGACCTTCATAGATCTTTCTAATCATTGTAAATTAAAATAGGCATGGTTTCATTCTAGGTAGTTTCTTTGCAGAGCTTTAAAACACAAGTGTGAAATTATGCTGTTGATGAAGTTGTGGGATAGCTGGTTGTGTGGCAGTCTGCTCCTGTTTTGGTGTTGTAGGCCAAAGGAGCAGTGCCTTTCATAGTTTCTGCTTCCTTGTAGTTTCCTAGGTTCTGCCTTGAAAGTGTATGAATATTGTAGTTTGAAGGCAGCCTGCTCTCAATGTTTAAATATCATGGTTAAGAAAGTTAGTTTAATATGGTTAGTGGCCACTTTTAAGCTACATAAACTCTCCCAGCTGCTTCATATGCTTGTCTGTTGCTTGAGTGTTCCAAAAGGAAGAAAGACAAACTGTAACTGTCTTATGTGTCAGCTTGTCTTTCTTAAAAGTAGAGGGAAAAGAATAGCATTTTTCTTTTGAATGTTTGTTTAGTACCTGTTGATAAATATTTTTCTACTAACTGTTCTGTTATACTCAGGGGAAGGAAAACAGATTAAAAACTAACTCTTCTTTCAATGGACTTCTTTGCAGGAACTTGATTTCACAGGAGCTGGCTTTTTTCCCCTACAGCACATGTTTATGAACAAATTCTCTGTATAGTAAAATGTGTTATTTTGAAGTCAAATGCAATGCAAAACAAATCTGGTTGACTTATGTAGATAGTGGGAAACATCAAAGTGGGGTTGCTTGGGATTGCTGAATCTGCATTCCTGTAGTTCTCATTTGTGGTCAGTGGAGCCATGTAGCCATGCTTGTAAAGTATGTGTGAGAAACAGAAAAACACTTGGAATTCGTGATACAGAGCCAAGGTAAAGCAGAGCTCAGAGATGAAAGTATTAAACTTGCTTTCCCTAAGTGAAACTGGTTGCTGGAAGGGGTAGGGTTTCACTGGAATTGTAAAAAGCAGCATAATAGGTTTGACATAAAAGGTAGCCCTGCTGAAGACACAGTATTGCTTTGAAAGAAATAGATAGGACTGTGATCCCAAAACTTCCTTTCTGCCTTTTGCGTGTAGAGATTAAGACAAAGAAAAGTGTGTTAATAACGAATGTAAACCTTTTTTCTTCCCTCTGCAGTAAAAGAAGTGGAAAACAAGTGCTGCAGAATAATGAGGTAATTCTTTCTTCATATCAAATGTTCTTTAATACTTTTAAAGAAGTCTGATTTTAAAAAATTTAAGTCCTATCATTGTAGTTTAATTTTGGCTATGGTGCAAATATGGTTTGAATGATACTTTCAGATTTGCAATGGTGAAACAAATGGAAGAATCAGGTTAATCACAAGAGGCTGAAGTTTGATTCCGTAATGATGGATGCTTGATCTGCACAATGTCCTTTTTTTATCTCTTGGTGCCCTATGAATTTGTAAGGATTAGTGTTTTAAGTTTTTCTCTATGCATAGAAACAAAAAGCTGTGTGTAGATTTGGTATAACTTGTATTTATTTTTTCCTTAAAAGAAAAAGTTATGGAACAAGATGTTGAGTCTGACAATTTCTAAAAACTACTTCAGAAATTTTGTAGGAGGTTTGGCATTTCCCTGATATTTTGTGTGCCTGTTAATTCATTTATTTGAAAGGGATATACTAAAGCCCTTTAAGCCAAGATTTATTTTTTTTCCACAGTCATATAAAATATGACAGACCAAAAGGCAGAGTTTGTGATTAGAAGTTTAGGGTGTTATGATGGTGTGAATAGATTACATGTATTTTCATCTTCACTCAAAACTTAAGAAAAGGCTTGCACTGGAAAAATAGAAAGGCGTATGCAAGCATCATGTCAGCTTCTAACTACACCTTGACTGTATTATCTACCATAAACACTTACCTTTGGCATAGCTATACTTATTTTTAAAAACCTTAACTACCTTTCTCTTATTCCTACCCATCTTGGATACAGTTATGCTGAATGGGATTAACAGTCTAAGGGACAAAAGCTTCTGGGCAAGGAGATACTGGAATGAATATAAGTGCAACACAGAAGTAGAAATGGGAAAGACTGAATAGAGGGGAAGAAAATGTTCAATTCTTATTTTATATGCTTAGTTATTTAGAAATGTAGCCATCAGACACTGTGTTAGTAATTTCTGTTACAGGAGAGCAGTAATACACATAGGATCATGCTTCATTAGGCCTGGGAGTAGTCTTCAGTTGTTTGGATTGCTTGGATTTTTGTGTCAATAATTTTTAATTAAAGTTTTGTAATCATCTACTGCATAGCATCCTGTCTGTCCAGAATTTTTATTTGTAGTTTGTGTTCACATAGATTTTTTTTTTTAAAAGGATGGCACTATTGTTGACTTCATTCTATGACAAATAGGTGTAGACTTCTTCACAGAGCATTCAGAGTGGATCTTTTCTCTTTCAGGTTTCTGACTACCCTGTAATACTGATATAGGCATTGATAGGAGGCTTCATGTGAGCCTTGGGTAGCAAAGTCAGCAGGCTTATGTTGGTTAGATGGGACTTATTCAAAGTACACATGTGCCCTTTTGGTCTGTTTTCAGGACTTAATTCTTCTGTCATGTCCTTACATAAAAGAAAAGAAACCTGGACCATTAGCTTTAAAAAAAGTATTCAGGTTAGTCAGGACAGAAGATAGGGTTATATGGAGTGAACAAATGAAACTGACCCAAATAAAAAGTGTTTGGATACAGGAGGGTTTTTAAGTCTGGTAGATGTAGCTCAGTAGGAGTGTGTTGCACCTTTTTGTGGAAGTAAAGGAATTTAAAAAAATCTGGTTTCACTTGAAGCAAGTTTGGGCTGTACAGTCCAAGACTTTAAACCATTGGTTGTCTAGACAAATCATAGAAGGCATCTCTAAAAATACTGGCTGATGGTATCTTTTAGAGACAAGCAATGTTAAGAGATGGTAGATTGCATTACAGCTTGCATTTGGATGTACTTTAGTGCTGTGGTCTGCACTGTTTCTGTATCACCTTTAGCAGATCAGAAATAAAAAGTATAATGCAGCTACTTCCTATTGCAGTTTGTTTTGAAAGCTCCCAATTCTTTATTTAACTTGTCTGAACAAGACTTAAGTTGGAGGAAAATACTGCGAATTCTGTAGAAGGAAGGTAGCTGTAAATAATTTGGGTAGGGAAAATATCATATCAACAGTTCAGTAATACAAAAATATTCTCACTTTTCTTGTTTTGTTCTGTGTGCAGCAGAAGGAAGGAAAGAAGGAGCGCGCGATGGTGGACAGAGTGTTTATTTCACGAATATGTCGAATCCTGAAGATAATGGTCCCTAGAACACTTTGCAAAGAGGTAAGTATTGCCTGCAGTAATAAATAAAGCTGGAGTCAAGTTTCTTTTGAAATTATATCAGAATTTAAACAAATGCAAATACATTACTTAAATAGCACTAAATTGTGCTATGTATTTTAAAGTAGCAACATATTAATATAAAAATCTAGGTTGTTCAGTTGTTATATCACTAGAAGTTCTGGTTTCAATTACAAGATAAACCATTTACTGTCAGCTGGTAACTACTGTTTTAACATAACTTTTAAAAGGGCATGTGGGCTTGTCTTGTTTGATGCAAAGCAGTACACTTGTGTGTGCAAATGCTTCCTGTCTTCAAATAGCATGCAGTTCATTCATTATTTTGATTTAGTAACTTATATCTGGGCCAAGCCTTATTAGAAAATGAATTTGTCAGAATGTCTCTTGGCATCATTTCAAGGAAAGCTATACAATGTAGAAGTCAGTGCCTCAATCTTTCTCATGCTTTCCAGGACACTTTTTTATTTAAAAAACAAACAAAAACTAAAGCATTAGTTGAGCTGAGAACTTAAGCAATGAACTCTAAGAACTTCAACATACATCAGACACAAGACAATGTACAGAGTGTGGAGCAAGCATGGCAGCCAGTTTAGCCTGCATGGACAGGGACCTTCAACAGCCTGGCTACAAAAAGGAGGTACATGAAAGGTAGAAGCATGGATGGAAATGCTTGTGAGAGTGCTCACAGAGCTGTCCTTCATCAGCTTCAGAATGTCGTGGTCATTAGAAGAGGCTAATGATAATCCCAAAAACCCCCGAACATTGCTCCCATATTTTAACACAAGTTTACAGGTTTGTCAGCCTCACCATATTCCTGGCAATACTGGGAGCAAAACTTCCCGTAAGCTAACTCTGGTCACACAAAGGACAAAGTGATTGCAAACAGCCTGAGTTTACCAACGACAGATCATGCCTTACTAGCCTGATTATTTTCATTGATGAGGGAACTGGTTGTGTGGACAAGGGAAGAACAGAGGATGTTGAATACTTTGATATCAGGACTCCCTTAATACCCTGATAGCCAAACTGAATTGGCTGGATGAGTGGACAGTGAAGTGGATAGAAAACTGGCTGGACTGTTGGTCTGACTGGTGACTGGTTATTAGTGGCCCTGTTTTGAGTTGAAGTAGATCATATTCAGAGGACTCTTGCACCCTTATGGCAGAAAGGTGTCTCAGAATAGCAGTACCTTCTTTATTCCTGCAGTCCTCCATCTTACAATGTGTGTCCAGTATATGCATCAATCAAATACCGCTTTTTAAAAGGCAAACTTCCACCATAAAAATGTAGTCAGTACTTTATTAAAAATATTGTATGCCAATGTGTTTCCAGCAAAGTAAGCAAATATTACATTAGCTGGGGCAGCAGGGTAATACTTTTCTGTTAGACACAGTTGGATGACTTACTGGAAGAAAATGGTGAATTTTATCCATTATTTAACTGTTGTACTTTTATGGTTGTACTAGACAGGTTATTTGCTGCTTATTGCTGTGATGCTGGTAGTCCGCACTTACTGTGATATTTGGATGATTCAAAATGGAACAGTCATTGAAAGGTATGTATATACGTTATTTTTAAACATTCTCTCTCGAGTTTAACAGGGCAAGTTGTCTATCAGAATACATATTCAGACATTTTATAGTTTGCATGTTTAAAATGGTTGGGAAACTGGTGTAGTTGCAGTTTGGGGAGGGACCACTATATTTTGGTAAATAAAATAAAAATTTATTTAGTAAATTATTTTTGTTCATCAATAAAATAATTTGTTAAATTATTATTTTTAAACTGTTTATTGAATATTCATTTGGTAACATTTTGTACACTGAAGACTCTAAGTCTTGCTGATCTGAATGTCCAAGAAGGTACTTCAGAATGGTGGTTTTATATTATAGACTTAGACATGTTGTGTGGATATTAGGGCTTTTATTTCTTCCCACTGTGCTGTTTGCTCTTTAGATTGATTAAAAAAGTGCTTTCAGGCTTACTGTGTTAGAAAGTGGTTTTTAGACCTCTGATTATTCTTGTTGGTCTTGTTGCTAATTGAAGCAAGTCAGAATGTGTCTTGAAGTGTGAATTCAAAATGATACTGTGTTTGAGGAGACACATTTAGTGCTTTGTAGAATGGAAGGACTGCTTTGTTTCTCTTGTGAGAATCTGTGAAAGCAGCGAAGGGAAAGAACTGATATTGTGTGACCATGAGTTTCTGAGCCCTTAATGTGGGCAGTTACAGAGGAGCAGACAGGAGGTAACTGCTCAGTCTGCCACTTGCTGCTTAGCTTCCGCAAGGGTGTCAGACTGGATCCTACAGCTGATACTATGGGTTTTCATGATGATTGTTTTTCTCTGTGTGGTCCCTTGAGAATTTATCCGCTTAAGACGTGCAAGTTTATATTTTGTTGTTTCTCTTGTAACTGACTCTTAGCTGGTGGTCATTTACAGTGCTATCATTGGCCGCAGCAGAAAAGATTTCAAGAAATACTTGTTCAACTTCATTGCTGCAATGCCTGCTGTAAGTGCTTTTCTTGTGTTGACCTTTTATTAAAACGTATTTTAAATGTAAATTAATAATTTGAGGAAAAGTTCCCAAAGGAGTGTCTTAAAACCTATGGAAATTAGTTGTTTTACATGCAGGTTTCTAATAAAACACATTTATTTTTTTTGGCTCCAGTGTGTGGGAGACTTTATCAGCATATTTCCTTATTGGTTGCAGCTATATTTTTAACAGATATGTTTAGGTTTTCAGGTTAGTTTTGTTGATGGCAACTTTGACTATAGGTTTGGGATTCTTTTGGCGCCATTGAAGATGAGGATTTTTTTTTTTTTTTACTTCAATTTTTATATTTCTTACATTTTTCTCAGATTTGTTGTGCTTTCTTCCATGCTTTAACTTTCCTTCAGGTTGTTGACATCTCTGATCTGCACCAGATAGAAATAATTGTTACTACCTGGTTTGCAATAAATTTTTTAACTAGTTGACACATCTAAGGGAGTAGTTGTCAAATGGTGTCTCTTTTCTAGAGTTTATCAGAAGAGCTGAAAGTACACACTATGCAAAAAATTTTATCTTAAGTGGTGACATCCACTGGGAACTGGAGACAGAAACCTAAGCAGTGGTCCTGTAGACACTGTATGATTGGTCTTAAGTGTGTTTATGGCATTATTGACTTCAAGGGGAGAATTGATCTGTTTTAAAGTGTTTACACAATTTATGCTGCAAACTTATCTAACAGTGTATGATCTTGTTTGCTAAATGTTACTGTCTCTTCTTTTAGATCTCTTTAGTGAATAACTTCCTGAAGTATGGTCTAAATGAATTGAAACTTTGCTTCCGAGTAAGACTTACCAGATACCTCTATGAGGAATATCTTAAGTAAGTAATAGCTTGCCTACAGTTTTTAAAAGTTGATTCAAATAATTTTAAGTACATAGTAAGAAGGTTGCAAGGTGCTTAATAGGTTAAGTATGCTGCTCAGAAAAGGCTTTTGGTTGCAGTTAACTTGCAGTTGAGGATGAGTGGCTTATCCAGGTTGTATATGGCACACATACAAGGACAGCAAATTTGACTCAATTGGGGAAAAAATGCACCATACAGCTTCCATGATTGGATCAGATTCCACAGTACTTCAGTTGCCTTTGTATGGTGAAGGCTGAATTGGATCCTGAGCTTGAGTAGCTCCGTCTGTCCTTCTGCTCTGAATTTTTGTTGTCAGATGTGCTGAAGCAGAGTTTGTAAGTGTTTTCTAAGTTCAATAGCAGCATGAGCCTGAGCTTCAACTAAGACATACTGGAGCCTGAATGCCTAAACAATCCTGCAGGATGTAATGTGGATTTAGTCAGGCAGAAGCACAAGCTATGTTGATTCCATGCAGTCATTTAATGTTTGCGCTACTTTGCACCTCAGTTGTATGAAGCGAGAGGGTTCCGGTTATTTCAGATCAGAGGTAATGATTTTTTTTTTTTTTTCCCTGTCACTTAGCTATTGTTTTGTTTCAGATCTTATACATACTACAAAATGGGAAATCTGGACAACAGAATAGCTAATCCAGATCAACTCCTTACACAGGATGTGGAAAAATTCTGTAACAGTGTAGTGGACTTGTACTCAAACCTTAGCAAGGTAAGTCTTTGAAGAGAGAACTTTGAGTAGTAGCTGTAGACATTTAGGATGGGGGTGTCAGCTCAAAACAATTGTGTGCATTTGGATGTTGATTGCTTGGAGTATGGTACTAAAAAGGGTTGTGATGCAATATAGTTTCACACTCTGTGGCTTTCATGACCAAATCACTGTTATGAGTTGTTATAATTTGTATTAAATTTGCTTTTAAAGAGCTTCCTGCATTCTTTTGCAGATGAACAGTGATGACTTTGCTCTCTCAGCTAGATTGTTTTCAGAAGAAAAGCAATGGCTAGCTCTTGGTTGCACACAGATATTATTTTGTCTAGGGAGGTGTGGTTGAATAAGCTTTTCCCTGTTTCTGGTGTAAATTTTAAGGGGATTGGATGGTGAATGAGAATACTGTTGACATTTTTAGACTAATTTTTTTTAATGAGTTTCATAAAGTAAACTACAAGTCACTTTGTTCAAAAAGTTCTGATTACAAAACCTGTAGTTCAGCTGTTTTAGTTTTGAGAGGGAGGTTATACAACTTTGGAATGTTCCTTCTATCAGATATGTAGCCATATATGACATTATCTTTTCATTCGGTATTTCTCATAATTGCTTCAGTTAAGTAATCATGGGTTCTAGTCCGCCTTTGAGAAGTGAGCGGTGTCATTACAGACCTAAAATAGCAAAGTACTTTTTTAATATTGTATGTATTTATCTGAAGATTGTGATGTTCTTTTGTTCAATTCTTGAGTGAATGTTTTCAGGAAAAAGTCATGTGGCTGAGATTCCCTTTGTCTCAGCTTTTAGTTTGGATAATAGGTTAGCCAGTATTGTGCTTTTAATACAGAGCTATAACTGTTCTTGGGGTGGTACATACTTTCTGGACCTTTTTATATTAGTTTTGTGTTTGTGTTCTAAGGCTTTTTTTCTATGCTTCTTTTACAGCCATTCTTGGATATAGTTTTGTACATCTTCAAGCTAACAAGTGCAATAGGAGCACAGGTAAATTGAGTGGATTTTTTAGAATTATAAGCACATTTTCTCTTCTTTGCTTATAACCTTGTACCTGTTTGGAATCTGAGGAAAACTCTAGGTGGTAATTGTAGATTCATACATTATTTGAAGGCATATACTGAAAATACTCATTTACAGTTAATATTTTGTGTGCTTTAGCGCCCTCTATTTTGAGGCAAGCAAAATAAAACCCAATATTTTCAGACATTTGACCAACAATTTGAAGAACAAAGAAAGTTCTTTATTTTCTTCCAGCACTTATTTGGGAATCCTGTTTAACACAGTACCCTTTTGACTACTTGTGTCTTGCATGAATTCCCTTTAAGGGTGAAAATAAGTTTTCTGTTTCTGTGCAGCCTCTGTAAAGGGAAACCATTTCTTGCATTGAGCTGTAAGACTTAATAAAGTGCTTAATTTCAGAAATAATTCTTCAGCTTAGTGAAATGAGGCATTATCACAAATGTTCAGGAGTTGAAAAGGAGTAACTGTCAGTCATGTGGTACAAATTTTGTTGAGACAGACTTACAGTAAGGCTTAATTAAACCCTGGTAACTTTTCCACTCTCAGATGTCTTTGTGCTGCTCTCTGCAGTTTATGCCAAATTCAGTTTATGCCATTCCACACTTCAGTGGTATTGAATCATCTGTCATTCATCTATGGAAGCTTAGGATCCAGGACTGCTTGAGAGAGCCAGGGAATATCTATCAATGAAAACAGACAATGGGATTGAAATACTGACAGCTATGTGACAGTGTAGCAAATGTAGAGAAAAAGAAATAGGCAGAAAGGAAGGAGAAGAAATGAGTGGACCAGTAAATCATTAATGAAATAAGCTAGGACAGTCGGACACAGGTTACACTGAGTGGTGATAAAAAGTTAAATAGGAGGCTGGGATGGGAAGGGCATCTGGGGACAGAGATTTAGTAAAATTAGTAAAGCAGTATCTACAGCAAAAAGGCGACACAATGGGAATTGCAAATATAATTGAATTGGCAATGTAGGCACATAGGAGGTGAGAATTAAGGGATTCATGTTTTCTGGGCATTTTGAGTACAGACACTGTCATTTGAGACCATCTAAGCTTTTATTCTTTTTTGATATTCACAGGGTCCAGCTAGCATGATGGCATACTTGATTATTTCAGGGTTTTTCCTTACACGTTTAAGGAGACCAATTGGCAAGATGACTATTATAGAACAAAAGTATGAAGGGGAGTACAGATATGTCAACTCACGGCTCATTACAAACAGGTATACACTTGCTTGGATGCTAAGGTGTAAGTGACAATACTGTGGGGTAAAGGGAAGTTGTGTGTTAAAATATACTTGTGAAGTGGGATGCTATCAGGTCTGAGCCAAGTGTTTGTGTCTTGTGCAGATTATTGTAAAGTAAGTTGTATGTGCATTATACTCCATAGTCAAGACTAAGTAGGGTATAATGAGCCTATGTTCTACTGTATTGAGAAGTACAAACTGTTATTTCATAAGGTAACTGAAGGTGCTATATTCCCATATTTTTTGGCTGACTTTTTTCAAAGACTGTCTTTAATAAAATTAAGTTGCGTTATTTTCATTTTTTTCTTTTTAGTGAGGAAATTGCTTTTTATAATGGAAACTTGAGAGAAAAACAGACTATTCACAAGACTTTCCGTAAGCTGGTAAGCCTCTTTCATATCTTAAAACATTTTAAGCAAAACTTAATTAATTCTGTCATAGTGATTCTTGACGTGTTCATATAAATTCAGTTATAATGGCTTGGTGTTTTTGCTGCTACATTCATTAGATTAAAAAATTATCTAGGAGGCTGTAAGCAGAACAGAAGTGTCTGATAGAATGGCCTTTCTCTTGCCACTTACATCCTTGTCACCCACCACAATTACTGTTCTCACTATTTAGTTTCATGTGTAGGTTGTTTTGATCTCAAGTGCAAGTCTTTGCCAGCAGGCGCTCTTGTGCATTGCTTGCTACACTTAGAGGCATGTTAAAGTATCTGAGGTACTGAAAAATAACTGTTTGGAACCAAATGTCTAATAAAAGATAGTAAAACAGGTACTGATACATTTTGATCTTTCTTCTGTAACTTACCAGGTGGAGCACTTGCATAATTTCATCCTGTTCCGGTTCTCTATGGGTTTCATTGATACTATCATTGCCAAATGTAAGTACATGTCCAGTGCTAACGGATGTCTATAAATAACAAAACGAACTTTTTACATAAGAAATGTCTTTTTTCTTACTGTTTCAGTTAATGTGTAGCCTAATATTTATTTTTAAACTCCAGATCTTGCCACTGTGGTTGGTTACCTGGTTGTTAGTCGTCCATTTTTGAACCTGTCTGATCCTCGTCATCAAAACAGCACTCACGCTGAACTTTTGGAGGTAAATAGACCAGAATTGAAACAACTTCTAGATTTTAACTTTTGTTAGTCCACATAAAGAAACTTTCTTCTATTCTAGGATTACTACCAAAGTGGAAGAATGCTACTGAGGATGTCTCAAGCTTTGGGCAGAATAGTCCTAGCAGGCCGTGAAATGACAAGATTGGCTGGGTAAGTTTAATAGTAAGAATCTTTCGCATCTCAATTCAAGCAACTGATTGTAGAATTAAAATAAGCTTATGTGCTTTGTCCCTTGCAGCATGCTAAAAATTCAGCAGTTAAAAACACTTAATGCTGAAAACATATCTGAAGATTTGCTAGTTGTGTCCGCTAGAAATTTCATATCTAAATAGTACCAGCATTTCAGTTGGAATGTTGAGTTAAAACATCGTCAAATGCTCTTAAGTCAATTATGTATTGATTATTTACCAAACTGTTTTTTACATTGTAAGAAGAAAAATTGGCTATTAAAGAAAAAGGAGCTTGTAAATATGATGCATATTAGACAACCTGGTGCAACTCTAAAATGTAAACATTCTGTTTCTATGCTAGGTTAAATAACTTTGTCATTTTAGCAATTTGTCAGAATGCTCATTAATTAGAGCTTCTATGTATTTTTTTAAGTTTCACAGCTCGAATCACGGAATTAATGCAGGTTCTGAAGGACTTGAACAATGGCAAATACCAGCGTACTATGATAGCACAAGAAAAAGGTAAATGTGATACAATATGCAATATGTGCATTTCTGTGTAGCATTCCAGTCACTCATACTTTTTTCTTTATTTAAGATGCAGATAAAAAGCAGCCTTTGTCTTTGATACCTGGATCTGGAGAAATTATCAATACTGATAACCTTATCAAGTATGTTTTTGAAGTTTCCACAAGTTCTATAGTTCAATATTTTTAATGTAGACTTTAAGTCTTTCTCTCTGTGACCATTAATAGAGGTTTGAATACCTATTATTACAATTTGCAGTTCATGTTGTACTATAGTTTTACTAGTAATTCCACCTCACACCCACTCAGCATTTCTGTTCTGTAAGCCAATCCTTATCCTCTCATATTAGCAGAAGACATAATCTTGCTCTCTAGACTTGGGCTTTTTGGGAACATTTCTACTGTCCTCTGGAATATGACTTCCTAGACCATCTTGTTTCCTCTTAGAAATGTTAGTTATGGATTTTATTCCATGATATAATTCAGCTGTAAACATCGGGGGCAAATCTGTATTCATTTTCAAAGTACTGTCTTGTAATTCTGCATGCTTAGAGATTTCACTGATGTGTAGTGATCAATTCCTTCATTCTTCACAGTCTGAGGAATGTAGCATTGACATAGTATTACTTCTTAAAGGCATAAAATACAGCAGTTAAGAGATTAAATAATCTCAATCTGGACAGTGTGGAAAGCAGACAAGGAAGTAGAGGGGAAAGAGTGGAAGGAAAGGGGAAAAGAGATGATACAGCTATTTTTATTATTTTCATTTAAAAAAAGGCAAGGGGGAGGTGGGCAGAGAAGTCATTCATTGCATGTTCTAGAACTAATGAGGTTTAAACTGGCATGCATCCTTTAACGTGGGTTTATAGCCACAAGATGTTTTGGAAACTAAAGGCTTAGAAGGATTGAAAAAACAAATATATGAAGAGGATAAAACCAAAGCTGTAGATATAGACATTTAAATGATGAGGTGCCTTTTTGGTTCAAGAATTTCCTTAGCTGTTAATACTTGGAAACTGGGAGAGTAAATTAAGTACTGCTGAAGCCTTTCCCTGTGCCTTAAATCTCTAAAGTAAACATGCAGTATTAGCTTCTTTTAGGCAACTGTTGTTTTTTGTTTTTTAACTTTGCAATACATACAGGTTTGATCATGTTCCATTGGTGACACCTAATGGAGATGTTTTGATTCAAGACCTTAACTTTGAGGTAAGTTTTTTAGCATCATAGGAAACAATATTAATATACAATTTTCAAGGGAAGATGATAACTTCAAAGGTCATCTTATAAGAAAAGTGCAAGCAAATCATCATGTTAAATTTGGGAAAAAGCTTATTGCTTTTTTAAAAAACAGTTTTTTATTATTAAAAGTGCATTTACTTCCAGCTGCAGTTAGTGCTTAGACCAGTTGGGGAAACAACTAATTATTGCTGGACATTGCTCCCTTTAATGTTAGAAAATTGTGTACAAGCATGTGATGATACCGGATTTCCTTATTGTTTGTAGAATCTTTCAGCAATACTTCGTCACTACCATTTTATGTGTCGGCTTTGTGATTTTAGGTTCGGTCTGGTGCAAATGTACTGATTTGTGGGCCAAATGGGTGTGGGAAGAGCTCCCTGTTTCGTGTTCTTGGTGAGGTAAGGGAACTTTTTAAAGCAAATGGGGAGAATGGAAAGCGCTGTTGTAATTGGACTTATTTGTCAAGTTTTAATCTTTTTCCTTTTGCAGTTGTGGCCTTTGTTTGGTGGGCGTCTAACAAAGCCTGTAAGAGGAAAGTTGTTCTATGTTCCTCAGGTGAGACCAAGTACTTTACTTGGCAATACTGTTCTCTTTATTTCTACTTAGACTGTGTTTAGAAATATTTGACATATCTTTTTGGCTCTAACTGTACCTCAGAGACCGTACATGACTCTTGGAACGCTCAGAGATCAAGTTATATATCCAGATACTTTGGAAGATCAGAAGAGGAAAGGGATTTCTGACCAGGTAATGACAATTTGTTCATTAACCCTTTGTCTTGCTCAGGATGAGTAATGCTTCCAGTTTCAATATACTGAAACTGCTATTAAAAGCACTGCATTTAATAGGATTTTAATATTTACCGGGGTTGAAAATGTTACGGTATAATCCTTTATAACATTTTTCAGAAACTTTTTGGTTAAATTCATGTAAGGTTTATTTTTCATTCCTGTTTCCATAAAAGGTGCTGAAGGAGTACTTGGATAATGTCCAGCTGGGTCAAATCTTGGAACGTGAAGGAGGCTGGGATAGTGTTCAGGACTGGATGGATGTACTCAGCGGGGGAGAAAAACAGAGAATGGCAGTATGTCACAAAAGCACAAATGCAGAACATAAGTAAAAAATATAATCTGAATTGCAAGCTATTTTTGTTTATTAAATATTAACATTTTACTTAAAAGAACCCCCCAAAATGTGAACTAGCTAAATACAGGGAAAATGACTGAAAACAGTGGGGTTTGTACTCAAAATCTAAAAGGAAATACTGGCTTTTAATCATCCTTTCACCATGTCTTGTGCTTTCATTGTATGAACAGAATTTCTAAAATAATTGTCTTGAATAAAAAAAGTATAAGATAATGTACAGCTTTTGGATTTTCAGGTTTCTGTGGGTACCAACTAAATTCCCTTGCCATAGTAAATTTTTGTACACTAATTCTTAATTTAACTTCCCCTTGCACCGTTGCTGCTAGCTTTGTATCCACAGTATCTTTTTGTTGGCTTGCATTCCAGATGGCACGGCTGTTCTATCATAAGCCCCAGTTTGCAATTCTGGACGAGTGCACCAGTGCTGTAAGTGTGGATGTAGAGGGCTACATTTACAGCCACTGCCGAAAGGTGAGCTCTTTGTTTCTGGAGTTGTATCTCTGTACATGAACAGGAAACCTAAAATGATACAAGGTTCACTCTTCCTGATGCCTAGTGCAGACAAAAAATTGAAAAGAATAAAAAAAAAAAACTAAAAAAAAAGGCTTAGGGGGGCATACAAGTTTATGCACACTAGAATTCAGTAATTGTTTTGTAGACCTAGGATAATTGAGATGTACATGTAGCCTCTGATATACAGAGAACTCTTACTAGCTGCTAAGTGACTTTACTTTTGCGGATAGAGTCTTAGAATGTCAAGATCAAATAATCTAAAATGGTATAATGTTTTGTTGCTCAAAAGGTTTCTTTTGGCCAGGGAAACAAAAGTGAGAGTCTAGAAGTTAACAGTTCTGTCTGTTTTGAGATATGAAAAGCTAAGCACTCCAGGAAAACATGATGATATTGAATACCTCTTTGTGTTTCCTTCTCCTCTTAAACTCACCATTTCAGATTCTCTGTAGTGCCACGTGAAATCAGTAAGATTCAATTTCATACCCTAGTGTGGGAAAGAATGGGCTTTGAGTAGCAGTGTTCTAGAATGATAACAGAGCAAAGCTGTGCATCCACTGAAATATGTGCTTAGAAACTTCAGGAGCCCTCTGCAGTAGTGAATGGGCCTGAGATGAGGACTCTACAGAAGCAGCACGATTTCATGAACTAATTCTACCACATTGGTATCAATACCCTGACAATTTTTAAAGTCTCTTTTCCATATACTTCTTATTCTGTTAACTGGAACATTCATTTATACTTGCTAAGTGGCTATTGCATGTTATTGAAAAATAGAATTCCTGGTTAGGTTGTCCTTGCAGAAGGAAAAAATGTTACCTTGCTTTATCATCAGAGTCAGTTTGTCCTTGCTGCTGTTGTTGGGGATGAATAGTTAACTGAGTGGAAAGAAAACGAAGGTTATTCAATTGATGTTGTCACTCTAAGCTTATAATTCATTACAGCTTTTTTGGGTTTGGGATTTTTTTGTTAGAATTCCTTTATTCACCAGCTTTGTTTTACCTGCCTTCTGCCTTGCCTCTTTTACTCAGTTTATTCTATGTTTGACAAATCTTTACAAGCAAAAGAATGGTTAAATAAATTAAAAATGATAAATCCCTCCTGTTTGCTTCCCCCCACCCCTGCAATATCTTGTATTAAAAGCTATATATGTATAGTATTAAAAATATTCTGGAAGTTTGTGGTTATGAATTTAAGGTCTTTATCTGATACTATACTGAAAAATAAATGACACCTAACCCATGAGAAGAATTAACTGTTTTGTGGGTATTTTCGTCATGTAGGTTGGCATCACTCTCTTCACTGTTTCCCACAGGAAGTCACTCTGGAAACATCATGATGTATGTAGTCTTTGCTTTCTTAAGAATATCTGTGGGATTTGTTGGCTGACTTTATGAAATTGACTTTGTGGTTCAAGGTGTTGTTGTTTTACATCGTAATAGGTCATGTTCTGTTTGGGTTTTTTAAGGCTTTACTTTCATAATCCTGTTTTACTATTTGAAATATTCTTATGCTTCTGGTTATGAAGGAACAGTATCTGAAAATGTTTATGTATCTATAAAAATAGCCACAAAAATGAGAGGTTCTCTAGATGCTCAAGTCTTCTTTCTTAGACTCTAAAAAAACCTTGAACTAGAATCCAGTAAACAGGATGGAGATTTTTGCTTTCATTATATCTAATACATTTATGCTTTTAAAAGAAAAGGTCTCTAATATATGGACTTCTTTTCTTGCAAAATAAGATTTTACTGTTCTTTTTATGCAGACAGACTGTACATATGGGTAAAAATACTGAATTAATACACAGGAATGAATGTGTATCCTAAGTATGTTGTCAAAAAAAACCAAGAGAACCATGTTAAGTCTAGATGTAGCTGTTAGCAGACTGATGTATGAAATGCAAAAATACAGTTTAACATTTTTACAGAGGGAGTGGAATTTAACAAAGTGTGAGGTGGGAGCAGCTTTCTCTCTGGTTAGCTGAGTTTAAAATTTAGTAAAACTTTAAAAATGTTTTAAAGCTACTTCAAAATACAATTTATTTAGGTCTTTATAGACCTAGTAATTTTTAGGTGGTTAATAACATGTGGTTTGTTTTTTTTCAGTTCTACTTGCATATGGATGGCAGAGGAAACTATGAGTTCAAGAAAATAACTGAAGACACAGTTGAATTTGGATCTTAAAAGTCATGAACTGAACTGCTTCAGAGACTGATGATTACAGGAAGTGTGTAGGATGTCAGACAATGTACCATAAAATTACTCAGCTTGTTAAGCATTTATGATTATGTAGGATATTGCTAATTGTGTATATGTTGGTTTAATTATTGATACATACTAAGAATGTCCTTATTCTTGTGGTTTTAAAACCTGCCTAAATTAAATTGGGCTTAAATTAGTGTAACCTGATTCATCCTGGGATGCAAACCATTTGAAATCGGCTGATTTGACTTTTGTAGACCTTCTTTCCCGTCAGTGAAAAGCCCTGTTAAAATTAGGGTTGCTACCTCTCTTGTTCCTGCAAAGCAGTCTTGGATTTTTGCTCTGTTCTTTGAATGTTTCAGAGTGATCTCTCATGATGCAGGACATTGTCCCATCTTCAGATCTGTGCCCTGTTAAATGAAAGAGCCTTTTCCATTTCCAAGCCTTGTGATGTAGCCAATGTGCCCTTGCTGAAAAAGGATGAACTGAAACTCAAAGACAAAACTAATTCCTTCTGGTGGTTTAAAAAAAAAAAAAAGATTCTTGGCTGGGATTTTGATTTTTGGATTCTCTTAAGCATCTGTTGGTCCATCCAGTTCTCTCTGCAGCTCAGCTCCCATTCTCTCCCAGTTTTGCAAAAGCTTCATCCATTCTCCACCCCAACTGTCCTGTTTTTGGCAGGGAAATATTGTGGTAATGAAGAGTTGAGAGGAGGTTGAGGAAGGAAATGACTGACCCACAAAAAAATGAAAAAGAAAAGTGATGATCCTTGTATCAAACAAGCTTGGGAATGTTTTTAGCTCTGAAGAAATGAATGACTCCCACAAGGAGAAACAGAGAAAAGAGTGTGGGCCCAGTCATTCCTCAAATCAGTAGAGGTTAGAATGGGGTCAGAAGTGTTCATCTCTGAAATAGCAGGCTGTTGTGCTATGTTCAGTCCTGTAATACAGCAGTTACTTTTTCCAAGTTTCTCCTTTTCACCCTGTTCAAAAAAATCTGATGATATTGCAGTTTTAGCTACCCTTCAGGTCTGAATTTGAAAGCAAGTGATAATGGTACTCTGTTTGGCCTTCTAGGCTGTCAGGCATGAAACAGTGCTTTCATTCTTCATGTTTATTCTCTTATTGTCATGATGTTTCTTGATTTCCGACACAAATTATTTACCAGTGATTCTCTGTGTTGTGTAAAGATCTCCGGTCCTTCCTAGTTTTCTTGTTCCAGCTTCCAAATCCCCTCAAAGGAACCAAACTTACAATAGTTTATTGTAATTGTTTTTTCCATATAAATGATTACTGTGGTTGTCATTTGACTTTGACAAACATAAATGCAGCGAGGTGTTTTTTGTGATCAGGAAATAGGAAGGTATAATTCAAACTGAATTGCTGTTTAGGCTTTAAAACAAAAGATTTACAATACCTGTTGTACAGTGAAGGTCTAGTTGTTTTTTAGTGTTCCATGTAAGATATAATATAGGAATGCACTACATGAAGGCATGCATAAAATATGCACTACATCTGTACTTTGTGCATCTTTTATCAAGGGTTTAGATTTTAAAAAAGCCCCTTTTTATAAAATGGATATATACTTGGATGCACTGCTATTTGTTACTTTTTACCCAGTTTGATCAGTCATTTTCTTTCATGTTGAAATTGCTACCTGTTAATATTTTTTGTTTTGTCATAGTTCTTGACCCTACTTGTCAGTATTTGTTCGAAGTACACATATGCAAACAGCTATCCTGGTACAAGAATCTAGTGACCACAGTAGAATCAGAATATAATGAATCAATGAAAATCATAAAAGCTTCTCTCTGATGTATAGCATATTCCAGAGAATAAGGTACCAGAATAATTTTTGTGCTTGTTTTACAGGACAGCAGATAGATGCCTGATTTAACTAATCTCTTATTTCTGTTCATTCAGATTCTCACATCAGCCATAACGTAGTGGGTAGCAGCATGCTGTGTGTGAGGTCGTAGTCTTTTTTGAATTGTAACCATGAAAATAGGGATGCCAGGTAGGTTGTTGTGTGGGGAGGTTTTTTGGTTTGGGCTTTTTTTTTTGTGAAAGTTCTCAGCACAAATACAACTTCTCTTGGAAGGGATGTTTTAGTAGCCTTTTAGAGAGACAAAGAAAAAATTAATCTCTAAACTGAGAAAGTTGCTATGATCTTTGTGATTAGGGCAGCCTTTTGCAGTGGAGTAGTAAACTTGGGATACTTTAATGTATTTTTAGTGCTAACAAGCAAAACCATACACAGCACACTTATATTGCCCCCAGCAGCCAATTCCAATTGTAATTTACGGTTTTACTGGTTATAACAGAATTTTGTGTAATCTTGTATTTATTTTTAAAACTAATGACAAGCAAACAAAAAAATCCATCTCCAAAACCAAGGAGGAATAGGTTTGCCTTTAGATACCATGAAGTTTGTTGAAACTGAGGATGCTGGTGTCTCCTTAAGGCCGGGACTTGGTGTTTCTAAATATACTGGAAGGAAAGAAAAATATTCTGCTGTGCTTGATTGTAAGAGAGGCTTATAAACAAAGTCTAAAAAATAATGATATTTTAGAATTATGTTCTTAAAAGGCCTTACATTAAAGTGTTTGCAGTAGACTTGATCTAATGAGATTGTAAAAAATCTAATGAAAATGATCAAAGTCTCAGTTCTGTTGCAGAATTGCACTGTGATACTGTATTTTAGTTATGTTTCTTTAATAGCACAAGTTGGAAGTTCATGAAATGGAATTCTGAACTATCTTAGTAGACAACATATTGATGAATGCGTTCAGTCTCAAACTGTTGGTGCTTTGAAGATGGTACTGGTAATAGTCAGATGGCTGCGTTTCAACAGTGGAGGGAAACATTCCTGTGTGTAAATACTGTAAAGTGTTTTGGAGGGGGAAATGGCGCTATATAAATGTAAGACATTAAGTGCCTCTGAAATAATAATAATAAATCTAAAGATAAAATGTATCTAGGCTTTTTATGTTTCTTAATGATGTGCTTAGGAATTCTGTAATAATACAGTAAATGCATATGCTGCAAATGTCTGAGTGCTCCATGAGCCGATTGTCTTGTGTTCAGCTTTAAAGATCTGCAGTACTATCTGAAATTTGCCCTGGAATCAGCCAGGTGATGCCATCCAGTTTAGGCTTAACCAGGTACATGAGCTCAGTACTTGAAGACATGTAATTAGAGCAAGTGGATTATAGATTAATTAATCTGCTTTAAATCTGCCCTGAGATTTGCTCAGTTGGCTACAGTGTGGTGCCAATAGCGTATGAGCCGTTTACTGAAGAGCTGGACTTGATGATCCTTGTGGGTCCTTTCCAGCTCAGAATATTCTGTGATTCTGGCCTCTCTCTCCTTTGTCTGCTGGCCACATCTTCTCCCTTTGTTGATTTTAGAAGGGCCTGAATAAGATTAACATCATATCAGTATGTAATGTAATTCTTTTGAGTGCTCCCTAATCTTTGTACTTTGAGGATTTTCCTCAAAGTTTATCACTTTCCACCTTTATTGTATTTGTGATTTTTAATTTTTCTGTTGTGGTAGACATACCAGGTATTAGGATACTTGAAACACAGTAAAAAACTTGAAAAACAGTACTAGACAATTTTTATCTTTCAAGAAAACCAACAGTGTGCAAGTTCAAATTTCTGCTTACACAGCTGCCGTTCAAAGCAGTTATTTCTATGTATAATCTATTTGCTTCTTTATTAGGCGTACATAACCAGATGGTTTGTGCCAGTCCCTTTCCTGAGCATGGAAAGAGTTTTCTTTGGTTTTACTAATCAAGGATGTGCAGCTGTGTCCAGAAGAGGTTGGTTGGTTTTCCCTTCACATGTTGTGGCTCGAGGCTCTTGCCATTGCCCTGGACACAGGTTTTTATTGATGCCTGAAACTTCACCTGGAAGTTTAGAATGGCTGTGCAGGTTACCGGCACCTATAAAGTTTTTTTATATGTTCTGATGAAACCCATCCTGTTACGTGCACTCAAAGAGAGGATGAAACTGGTTTCATTCAACCCAAACCATTCTATCACTCTTGAAACAGAAATACAGCCAAGTGAGATCATTATGAAAGCAACTTGTCTTTCATGTTAAAAACCTTAGAAAAAATGTTATCTTTGAAGCCTCCTTTGAACTTCTACATAGTTTTCTTTCCTTATGTTCAAAAGCAGTGTCAGGTGACAAGCAGCCTGGAACTTTACAGACAGAAGCTTTTTTAATCTGTTTAAGTAATTTGGAAAATACAATAAATTCAGGGATTAAATAGGAATAATATGCCTGAGTAAATTCCATGGGGATTGACTTGGGAAACTGAGGACACCTTGCCATTAATCCTGCAATGAATGCCACAGTGCAAAAATAATCATCCAGTTGGCATTTTAAAATGGGAGGGAAGAGAAACTTGGACACTTGAGTTATGTGGAATGTATCTTTCACAAACCAGGCTTAATCACAATCTCTCCTACACTGCTTAGAAACCTCTCTCTTAGTGACCTTTGGCAAGTCTGAACCATGAAGCTTGAACACAATTGCTTTTACTGGTGAAAGGAGCACATTTGTTGTAGTGCCCAGCCCTGTCTCCTCGTCTGATTGACCACAAACCAACATCCTTATTCCCCATATGTCCCTCGTTTTGGTGAAATAAGTGGCATCTACACGATGCTGAACAAAATAGAAAAGAATTGGAAAAATGAGGTCGATTCTGTCTAGACAGAACAAAAAATGCTGAGATTGGTCTGCTTGGGTAGAAATAGGGAACTCCACCTACATGACTGAGCAAGTTTTCTGCATTAAAATAACTTAAGAGTTTGGCACAAATCAAAGCTGATTTTTTAAGCTTGATTATTGAAAGTTTGGGGGATGCTGCTCTGAAATACACATTCCATGTGTGCAATTGAAGAGACATTCTGTGCAACCAAATATACCCTTAATCTCCTTATCCTGAGTAGTTTAATGCAAGTAGGTCCTGAAAAACACTCCTAATCATTGTGAATCATGACAAGCGTAAAGGTGCTCCCCAAAATAAGCTACCCTTTATTTATTTGCTTAATTGTAGTATTTTACTGCAGAAGTGTGTTGGCACAAAAGCAACAAAGCTAAACACAGCTGTGTCAGAAGCTACTAATGTGACAGTGTTGGTAACACTGAAGGATATGCAAAAGATGAAGTATCTATAGAGAAGGGTTAATAAGCTTATGTGTAGGGAAAAGGTAATGGTAAAAAAGCAAGGCATGTGTGCCAGAGGCTTCTTACAACTTGAATGCGATGTTACATATTTCAACAAGACTTCTCTGAAAAGCCAGGAACCAGTTGCAAAAGAATTTTGGAGCTTAGTAGGCAATTAAGGGCCAAGGTCAAATCTACTCAGCCCACCAATGGTAACTAGATTTTATTTTAAAAAAACCCTTTTAATTTTTTCAAAAATTATTAGAATAGTTGTATTTACAGTAGTTCTAAGCAGAGCATTTTAGAAAGGCTGCTTGAGGTTAGATGTTCATATTCTCTTCATGCTTAGGGTGTTACCTCTTTAGACTTCCCCTAGGGCCTTGGGGTGCCTCATGCTGGTGGTGCAGAAGGGACTGGGGTACATGTCTGGCAGCCAATAGTAATTCCTGTGTACACCATGTGTTTTGTTGTCTCTGAGTTTGTTGTGTAGGGACTTGCTCCAGAGACTGGGTGCAGAAGAGCAGCCCCTCAGCTGGGACCTGTTTTGACTTCTTGTGCCTGTCACTGCCTCTGGAGTGGAAGGTCAGGTGTTTTTGGGGTTGCTTTTTTCAGACAGGCTCAGCAGAGCTCCAAGCATGTATGGCCCAAAAGAGCCCCAGGTTCAAACACAGCTGCCTTCCTGCTGGTCCTACCTGTGCCTTTCTTTTCCTTCCTGCTGGATAGCATGTTGTCACAGTTCCAAACTTAGCTTGTACTTAACTTACAGGGCTTCTGCAGCTCAATTTATGATGTGCAGCAGTAGTAAAACATTTTCCAGTGCTTCAAGAAGACTTTGGTTCGTTCTCTGAGGTTCTTATTCCATTCTTCCAAGAGTTAGAAGGGCAGCAAGAGGATTGTTTTCCATTTGAAGCATACTGAGGAAACAAGTCTGGTAAGAAGCTTAACAGTCAGCATGAAAATCTTATTCTGAGCTACTCCTGAGTTTCTGAGATGAAAGAAGTTTGTCAGGAGAAGGGAGTATGATTTTGTGCAGGCTTCAATACCAGTATGCCACCAATAGGTAAGTACTGATGGATTGTTCACTTGGGCCTTGTTTCCAGTAGTGCTTGAATATTGGACAGCACAGGGTGTGTTACGACCCAAGATTCCTGGAGAAGCTGTCAGAGGGAAGCAGTGAATAGAACATGGGAGGTGTTCAGGAGCAGAGAGCTCTTCTACCCTTAGTATCAGATCTTATTGAGCTATTCAAACTCTCTTGCTCTTCATTATTAAAAAGAGAAGATCTAGCAAATTTCATGTGCCTTTTCCCTCCAAATTTTGTGAAATCTGGGTTCAAACTAGATCTCAGTGTGTTAGTCATTTAGAAACATTTGGGTTGTCAATGTGCTGATTATGCCTTTTTTTGCCACTTGGTGTCACCTTTTCTAAGCACACGAAGCATAAAAACCAGACAGACTGCAGAATTCCTGTTGTGGAGATTTGATCACAGTATGAGTTGTACGTGCAGGGCCACTGGTCTGATGGATCACTGGGACGGGAGGGGGAGGAACAGATGTGTGGTGTTCACAGTCCCACTGGAGTGACTCCTGCAGCAGTGACATATAGGGGTGTGGTGGCACCCTTGGTGCTTTATGGAAGCAAGGGATCATGTTAAGAATAAAGTGGAAAGATGGGAAATCAGACTGAGTATTATCTCTATGGAGATGTATATATTTGGGGTGAATGGATGGTAAAGTATGAAGGCAACAGAGGGAAAACTTTCTGTGTTAATCAAGGATGCACTCTTTAAAAAAACCAAACCCACATTTTTTCCTGGAATAATGAGTACTTCTTATTGGAGTAGGTTTTAAAATCTCGCTTGTCATTCTAGCTCTCTTATTGCGCTAGCTTTTTAATTGAGTTGTGTGATTACTGAATAACTAATTAAAAAATTACCATGTGATCTCATTGGGAAAGTATTTCTCTGTTCAAAGGAAGGTGGGTTTTAATTAAACCTCTTGATGAAATGTTTTTTGTGAGTATAACAATGTCAGTACTTTGCTACTTAAATATTTCTTGAATAAGGTAGAAAACTTGAAAATAAAAGAAAATGTACCAGGGAGTATAAATGAGATCTGGAACTGTAAAGATTCTTTGAGTTCATATTAGTAACTTCATTGCTATTTTAAACAAGATGCTAAAAAATTACATTTAAATGTAATTAGGTGCAATAAGTTACTCAGAGCAGTGCTAGTGAACATTCTAGAAGTTATTGTCTCAATAATAGTGACCAAGGGAAGCTATGAAGGGTAAAAAAAAAAAAAAAGCTTCCATGCTATTAATGTGTTTTTGATTGTAATTAAGGGATATAGATTCATTCAGGTTTTATATTTTGATTTAAATGAAATCCTGCTTAGCTGTCTGAAGAAATGAGGCAGTGGGTTCATCTCTCATGAAAAATAAGTAATAGAAATGAGTAGGAGATGGAGGAGAGGAAGGGAAACATCAACAAAGAAGCCAAGGGAATTCAGGAGCAGAAGCATTTCAAGCTTCTTACAGTAGCCAGTTCCTGAAATATGTCACTAATAGGGTGCAGATTTTGACAAGATGAGAAACAGACACAATCTCTGCAATTGGACATATGAGACAGGGCCTGGCTGCGAAACCCTGGAGGCATTCACTGTGGCTGCATGTTTATAAGCAGGTACTGGCAGGTTTTACTGGAAGAAATCACTCCTGAGGGAAATCTTGCTATAAACTTGGCTAATTCAGCTACAGTTAGAGGCTGAGGAGTTACAGGGAAAGATGCTCTTTCTGGGTCCTTTGTGGGGATCCTGAAAGAGGCTCTGTGGGTTAAATGAGAGAGAGTCTGTGCCAGAAGAAGTATCTCATTGATGGGAATATTTCTCATTATATGTGAGAGATCTGCAGTGCATCATTATGCCCTGAGCTTTTTCAAGAGTTCTGCTGTAGAGCACCGGAGGACACACACCATCACATACGGGAAGGGCAGCTCTCTGTGGCAGTTTTTAAGGGACTGACTGGGTGTAGTCTGAGGGAGCATATGCCATGGTGAGTAACACCACACCTAAGGGTTGTGGAAAGATTTTCACCTGGCCAGTTCCTGCTTCTGTCCTGTCCAGCAGGTTGTTCTTTTCCTGTCATTCTCAAACATGAACACCAGGACAAACATAGACTATAGAAAGCATGGCTAGTTGCATGTGCATAAATTCTGTGTAATTATTAGATTATTCAGTTGACTCTTGGGTCTGATTATGTGCATTACAAGGTTCTGAAACTGTGTGGCAATCACTACTGACCTGCAAAATAATCAGCTTTACAAAACTGAATTGAGAGGGCAATCTGTGACAGCTGTTTATTCTCACTTCATACAGAAACTCATTGTCCTGAGTTGCCACATACCTAGTGATCCAAGTTAAGCTTATAATCACATTCTTATCATTACGTGCCTCTCAGCAACCTTCTCACAGTGGAAAGCTGAGTCTGCTAGAAATAGCTATGCTGTTTGCTGCCATAGCCATCATACATTCACTTATGAAATCCCCTGCAGTTGTTATTTTCAAGTAGTGCCAGTAATTTTATTGTCTGTATGCTGTTAGGGCTAACAGAAAAGTAGCAGAGTAGTATCACCTTTTTTCACTTATGTGAAGAAGAATTTGGTTTTAAAGCAGGCTTTTTGCAATGTTACACACTCACTTGTACAAGGAGAGGACACAAATATAGTGTGAGGGAACTATGCAAATGTATTTATCCACTTGAAATAGTTGGATGCCTTTTTCAGATGGTAAAAAGCAAAGAGGAACAGGGGACTTGGGACCATCAGCAGGAATATGCTTGCTTAGAGAAACCTGCTTAGAAGATGAGCCAGGAAACTTAGGTGTGTAGGAAAAGCAGTCCCTTTCTCATATCCATTCACTGTGTGTCTGGCTCCATCTTAAACACATACAGTGCTGAAGTGGCCGCATGTGTGGACCTAGTCTTTCTTCCTAGTGACCTTTATTGGTATAACAACTTCTGGCCAACCCTATACCCTGAGAAAATCTCTGCATACAACATTTTGCGTGGGCTCAGCTCGAGGGATGGAACAGACAGAAGTTTGCAATTAAAAAGCCCCTTTCTCAACTGTCTCCACAAACAGAAAAAACCCTCTTTGAAATAGGATCTGTGAGCCCCATGACTCTGATTACTCAGCATTGTTGGCTGATAACATACTTCAGCTAGGAAACAGAAGTGCTTCCAGAACTAGTGTCGTCAGGGGTCACACTTTTGCCACTTAAGGCACTTGTTTGCATTTCTGTGGGTGTCTCTTCTCCCCTCCTTCCCTCCTAAATTCAGAACAAACCACGAATCTCTTTAAGAAATGAATTATGATTTATAGTATCATTCTGTGTAGTTTATGACAAGCAACCGCATGGTCTAGTTTAATAAATGCTATGCTGTAATTACAGGCTTTCCTTTTCCTATTAGCTCTTCCCTTTTCTGAGCCTGGCACTGAATGAAGCTGAGGAAGCAGAGCGCCACGGGGAAGGGAAGTAGTGATGACAACTTTGGAATGTTTTTAAATTCACTCCCACTGCTGTTGTAAGATTCCTTCTCCATACAAGGCTTATGCATCAGCAGAAAATGAATTAAACATTTATTGCACAATATGAACTAAACAGGGTTTTTGAAGGGCAATTCTGGTGTTTTTCTTCCCTCTTAAAGAAAAGGAAAATGAAAAATAAACAGACTTAAAGTAAAAAAAGGAATTAAAGAACATAGAAAATCCTCCATAAACCACACTCACATGGTCACAGGAATCTTAACCCATATAGAGATGGTATCTATTGCACAGCAGGGATGAAAAATATAAAATACAATTCTGTAGAAAATTGTTAGATTGGGATATTAATTTAAGGTATTCCACCGCCACACCTTCTCATGAATACAAAGGGTACCTTCATTTAAGGCATCTATAAAGTGTTGAGACCCACAACCAATTAGTTCCAACTACAAGGTGATTTTTTCGCATTCTCTTGCTATTTTTTGTGTGTGTTTTGTGTATGCTGATCACCATCGTGAGCAGTTCTCATATCTGGGCCAGGCCCCATAATGCCTTGAATGAACATTAGTATCACAAGCACAAGCAGAGGCACCACTGTGGGAATGGAAGGAGAAGCTGGGTGCAAACCCTGACTAATTACTTATCTAAGTAGACAGCACAAGTCCAGCACTTTTGAAGAGTCCAGAACTCGGGACTCTTCATAAACTCCAGTTTGTGAACTGTGGTTTCTCCTAGTTTTATCCTTACAGGTGCCCTGGTACTCTACTTTACAAACTGGTTCAATTGTGGCAGCTTGCCTACACTGCTGTCACAAAATACATTTCGTAAATGTATATTTAACTTAGTTCTGGAATGAATACTGTACATTGTTTTGAAAAGGAAAAGAAAGACTTATGTTTCCAGTCACCTTTATTTCACTAGAAAAGTATAAATTACCATCATAAATACAGATATTTCCAGTATAAAAATTAGATTCTCATTTATAAAATAAATACTAAAAGTCAAAGCAACAGCTGTCTCCAAATCCCATCACCAAGATGATTTGAATCTACACCACAGAAACCATTTATGAGCTGTTTAATTTAAAATTATGTTCAAAATGCAGTAAATACTGCTACCTCTTCAGTGCTTGCTGAAGTGTGTTAATCCTGACCCAGTCTGCAAAGTATTTGTTCTAACACTTACTTGGACCTATCAGACTATCCTGTCTGTATAACTGTAGGTGTAGTGTAATTGGATATACTTTCCAGATAAATAGCAAGTACCTGCTTCAATAGTGTTTCTTACAAGTTACCAGTGCAGTAGTTTCAGTTTGTTTACCTTTGTCTACATCCAAAGATAAATAGACCAAGTTAATTTTATCTAAGAAGTGCAGAAGTAATAGTAGCAATTTCGTCACATCTGAACTAACAGATCATTTCACCAGTTAATATTGTTAAAAGACAGATAAATATAGGATTTGTTTCATAGAAACAGAAAAATGTTCCTTTTAGTTAGGTAAAGGACACATATTTTTCAAAAGTAGTGTTTTTTCCCTCACAAGTACCGTAAATCTTCTGGCTCAATAAGGCCATGCTGATCAAGTCAAAAGTACCCCTAGTTCAGCATCCTGTTTCACACAGGACAATAGAAGGGGCTTGGGAGCAGTCTAGGAGCAGTCTCTCTGCAAAGAGACCGTGGCAGTTTAGAGATGGGCAATCACTGTGTGAAGTTCAGTAAGGCAAAGTACCGGACTCGGCACCTGGGAAGGGGCAACCCTGGATGTAGGGACAGACTGGGGAATGAGATGCTGGAGAACAATGCCACAGAAAGGGACCTGGGGGTGCTGGTCGATGGCAAGCTGACCATGAATCAGCAGTGCCCTGGCAGCCAGGAGGGACAGCCCTGTCCTGGGGCCATCAGGCCCAGCATCACCAGCCGGGCAAGGGACGGGATTGTCCCGCTCTGCTCTGCAGAGGAGCAGCCTCACCTCGAGTCCTGGGGACAGTTTTGGGCACCACAATATAAAAGATATTGAGCTGTTAGAGTGTCCAAAGGAGGAACAGGAAGTTGGTGGAAGGTCTGGAGGTGAAGCCGTGTGAGGAGTGGCTGAGATCACATGGTCTGTTCAGGCAGGAGAAGATTAAGGGGGAAACCTCACTTTGGTCTTCAACATCCTCACCAAAGGAACTGGAGGGGCAGGTACCAATCTCTTCACTCTCACGACCAGTGACAGAACTCAAAAAACCAGCTTGAAGCTGAGTCAGGGCAGGTTTTGGTTGGGTATCAGGAAAAAGGTTCTTCACCCAGAGGGTGGTTGGGCACTGGAACAGGCTCTGCAGGGAAGTGGTCACAGCACCAGCCTGACAGAGGTCAAGAAGCATTTGGGCAGTGCTCTCAGGCCCACGGTGTGACTTGGAGATGGTGCTGTGCAGGGCCAGGAGTTGAACTCAGTGATACCGATGGGTCCCTTCCAACTCAGCATATTCTGTAATTCTATGGTTGTAACGGATCACCAGAACGCTCTTCCAGCCTCTGGCCACTAATGACACATAACTTCCTGATAGCTGGATTTTTCATCTGTACTGTCTAGTGGATTTTTTAATCCACATAAAGTTTGGGCTTCAGAATTCCTGTTTCAGAGAGCCTAAAAGGCTCCACCCAATTACCCAATTTATGTTTTTTTGTTGTTGGGGTTTTTTCTGCTTTGGTACTGTCACTAGTATCTGCAAAACTCTTTCCTTAGACACCACTAAGCGGCTCCTTTTCTCTCACAGCTCTTGCTTTCTTTGCTTTCTTGCGTCTGCACAGAACCACTGGTAGGACAATGGCAAGAGTGATGACTGCAACTGCTATCACTGCTATGATGATAAAGACTTCTGTTCCATATTCTGTGGGGGGAAAAAGAAATCCGAGATTCAGCTATCAGAATGCAAAATGTTACAGTGCTACAGACTCTTAGCATTCGTTACACTGAACAAAAAAATGCCTTCTATATTTTACAGTCTCACAGAAGTGGAGTCAGCACTTCAGTGTGAACTGAATACATTTTAACATGAATTTGTTGAACTCAGGTAAGGCTTTATTTCACCTGGTTCACACTAGGTTTTAATCTAGTTTAGTTAGTGCACTAGAATACCAAGCTAACACCACAAAAATAAGTCAAACCATCCCCCTTGCCTGTACATTATTTCCGTCCAACTGAAAACCTATTCTAGGTTATAAGCTAGAAAACATAAAGAGAAGAGTTTTCCATTTAAATTGTAATTTATTGCTATAGTGATAAATAAAAATAGGAATTTGGGTAAGAAAGCTAATTTGACTTCATTTGCTAATTTTAGAGGAGCTTTTCTAGAGTGCAAATATTCTTACCCATGGAGAAGAAAGATACAGTACAGCAATGTGATATTATTTAAATAATATTGGTGACTTTTTATTGAAGAAAGTGTTATCCAAATGGCTCATCTGAAATTCACCAGGCTGATCCACCTACACTTGCTAATTTATTTGCCAGTAAAGAAGTCAATCTGCCAACCTCTGACCTTGTAACAATAAAGAAAGTCTTACTCTCATCATCTGCTTTTGGCATAACTAAAGGTCAGTTCATACAAGTAAATAAATGGATGTGCAGGTTTCCAGCACTTCTGTGTCTTAGAGCTAATCCTTCAAGCAGTTACTATGGCACCTGCTATTGCAAGGATCTGAGGAAAATGATTGGAAAGAAAAATTAAGTTGAAGGCTAGTCATGAGATCAGAAACCTCAGACATTAGTCATCAACTCAGACAATTTACCAAAGCAGTTGGGCAAAACCCTAAAACCAACTCCAACTAACTAAAGATCGTGGACTCTTACTTGGAGTTCTTCCCATGGGTTTCCATGTTCCAACTGTGTATTCTAACTTACAAAGTAAATAGTTTATTTCATAGCAGGCATCACAATTTAAAGATGTGAGGTTTTTGTTAGAATATTAAAGACTGAGTGACAAATGTCACCTGATACTCACCATCTAAGATGCTCCTTCCTACACTGCTACAAAGCACCGTGCTCTCTTGACCACTACGGTTTTCTCTGCGGGAGGGAATGATTCCCTGGACGTAGAAGCAGTAGTTCTTTCCGCTGTCAACACTTACTTCAAATGTACGGCTTTTTGTTGTTACATCTTTCTGTAAAGAAAAAAAATATTTTAAGTGTCAGCTCTTAAGGTAGCGCAGAAATTGTGTAACTATGCAGAATATAACAATTATTACAGAATAAAAAGTAGAGTTAGACCTTACCTTTCCAGAACTTTGATCTTTCCAGTAGTAGAGCTTGTATTCCAGGTCATGCTGGAAAATATCTTGAATACTTTGAAAGCTTCCATTAGGAAATATATACGGTGTAAGTGGATCTTTGAACACGACATTCAGTTTGGAACCTTTTTGTGAATAACTCTTTATCTCTGGTTTTCCAATAACAGCTAAACAAAGATTTTTAGAATTAAAAAACTGACATCATCTTTTCTACACACCATGCTATTTTTCCTTCCTCCTTCCCTTACCTTCCCTCCTCAAATCTATTATAAGTTTACAAAGCCAAAGTAATATAGTAAAGGCCTAGATTGTAAACAAGAATCTTCACCTAGTACATAATGTTAACAAAATAGTCTACTCACTGCAGTAAGAAACAAATGGTAACTAAAATCTTACATGCTCCTCTACAACAGGGAAAGCTTTATGCCTGAATATCTTCTTCTCCCATATCAGCATGGCTACTCTAAGAATCTATAGAAAAAACCTTTAAGCTCAATCTAAACCTTGTTTAAATCAACAGAAGTAATCTTGAAAAGAAATTTATAGTAAGATTTAATTGGCAATTCTACTTACTCTGACTATAAGGTGTAAATTTTTCAGAGGCTGCATAAGGCGGCTCTTCAAAGTTATCCTCTGCGGGAATTACAGACAATATTTGTGCTGTATAGGTCTCTTTTACATTCCTGAGGGCATCAGTAACATCGCACTCTGTTTCTGTTGTCAGTATGCATTTTCTCTTTACATCAGATGTCTGTCTGAAAAGAGCAAGAAAGAAGTGTCAACGCTTTCGAACCAGACACTTACATATTTAGATACGCTGAAAAACATTTTTCCCCTCAAACTGTATAGATTTCTCTCATCTGGTAGAATGGTCTTACAGGTGTATTAGGCTGAAAAGGAGAAGAGAAAACCTCAAAAGCCACTATCCTGTACAGCTGTATTTCACAATTCAAAGCAGAATCAAGTAAATAAAAAAAAAAAAAAATTGGTTAATTACAGAAATATGATATAGGACACATATAGGAATTAAAAATTCAATATTTTACATTAATTTAATAGAAACCATAAATAGTTCCGATTTTGCATTTTTCTGCAGTTGCAGAATGTATTTTTAAAAAATATAAGATGCATAAATCACTTTGAAGGTGTCATTCTTGATGCATTTGAAAATTATTGCCTTAAGAAACATCAGTTGTTACAGGAAGCTCTATTGACATTGATTGTTTAATGGGACATCAATGTCTCCATATGTATGTCATTTGGTTTTGGGCAAATGCCACTAAGAACCAGACAGTAGCAGTAAATTTCAATGCAGAATTACAATTTAATAAATATTGACAAAAAACATGACCCATGCACTTGTCTTGATTTTTAAATAATAGAAAGCAGGTCCACTTACTTGAGAAATAATATGAGACTAATGAGACTACAAAAAGTTTTAATTTCTCATTTTACTTCCTCATAAGAAGGAATGAGAAAACAGATTAGATATTACTCGTCATTTCTTTTCCCTCTTTTTTGCTGGTATATTAAGAAGAAAAAATGTGTGATCTCAGCTGGAAGAGTGAGTGCTGACTGTTTGAATATTAACAAATGGGTTTTCCTGAAAGTAGATCAAGTTTTACTTTTTAGAGCCACCTGAACTCCCTTCTCACTTCACCAGATTTCTTATGACACAGATCAGTTAGGATAGTGCCACAAGAGATACACTGAAAAGGACAGAGATTTCATCTTTGCAATGAAACAAACGTACACTGCAAATGTACATACACAAGAAAGAAAACATTTAAGCACACTTCCTCTGGAACAGCAACTTTAGTCTAAAGAGGTGCCTCTGCTGCAGAGCTACACCTGATTCTATATTGAATCTTGGGCAAATAGATTTCAATTTTTTGTGAGCAAAATGTCTGGAAAGAAACTCCAGATTCAAAAATTAAATAAAATTTGTTCTGCTTTTAAGTCTATTAATCTAATCCCTTAAAGAATGAAAGAGCACATTAAGCCACTAGACTGGTATTTCATCCATTAGTCATGAGAGAACACTCATTTTTATGCCACTTTTAGAGACAGTAGAGACTACAGTACCACTTTTTCATTAATATGTAGGAAGTTTGATGATGCATTTTCCCTTTAGGGCATGTTTAATAATGCTCTGTATATTAAAATGGGAGCTAAAAATAGCGCAGATTTATTCCTGAACTTCATAGAAGGTTTTGCACAGTTCTGAAAGAGGCATTAGACACTTTACATAAGCTGGCTATGTTTTAGGTCCACAATATATTACAGTGTACATAAAACATGATGACAGAGGAAGTCTCGACAGAAGTAGATGAAAAAAGGTAATTTTTAATATTACCCAGCAAGACAAAATTATTAATTACCATGATTCACCAATTAGAATAAAATGCAGACTCATTTATTAGACACCTCCCAAGACTGAAGACACAAGTCCAGACACCTTGAAAGACATGAAAAGGTGAAGTTCTGTCTAACATGTGGTATGTCAGTTTAAGCATCAACTCCTTCAAAGTATCCTGCCTGGATCTCTCGAGCTGCACTGAACCCCAAAACTGAAATACTGATCTAAAGCTCAACTTTCCATTTCTGAAGTGGGCAAAACCAGAAGTCTAAACCAGATATTTTTATAGCTGGACACTAAGGAGTATTAACAACCACGTTGACAATTTTCCTAAATCGTAACATTTGGGCATTTTTCCTATTACATTCACCCCTAGAAATATTCAAACATATTCTCTTTTCGTTTTCTTCAATTGCTATTAATGAACATATCTTGATGTTATCTACTTACCCGTGTATTTCTACAGTATAGAAGTAGCCCGATGGTTTTGGTTGCCACTGTAGTATAGTTTTAAAATTGATTGAAGACCAAGTTATATTGACTGCTGTTGGTAGGTCTGCATAGCCTTCAAATACAGAAAAGAGTGCCATCAGTCACATTATATATAATTCCTGTTTCTCTGCAGACACTGTTTATGTTAAATGTTAGTTAAATGAAGCAGTTGCCATTAATTGCAACTTGGAAATGTTTTTTTGGAGAAAAAGGCTTCGTCTTGCTGTTATGGCTCAGTCCTGCCCTTACTAAAGGACTGCTCATCTTACTAAAGGAATGTGTCCTGGCAGAAGTGAAAAATGAGAAGAAAATTATTTTCTGTCTTGTAACTCCGAAATTGATGAGTTAATTTGGAGTTCTGTTTAATGCTTCCTTTTTGATCCAAGACCTCTGCAGAAAATACAAAAGCTTGAAGATACATGAGAATGTTCAAGGACTGAAGAAACGCTGCGTAGTTCAAAGTCATCCCTAGCTGTATCTGCCGCAGAAAGCGTTAGCTCCTAGATTCCCATTTACATATTTTGGGAAGATGAAGTCATTTTAAAAATCAGTGGTTACCCTACACACCTACTGTATCTGAAAGAGGCCACCCCGGGATGAGCTCGTGTCCTCCCGATGCAGAGGGGAGGCCGCCGCGGTGATCTCCGCAGCCACAGCTCCTGCGGGGAAATGCCGGGAACGAAGCCGGACGGGAAAACCCCTCGCACCCCTGTAACCGCTGGAAATCCCTCAATCGTTTACCTTCTCTACCTCTTCGACAAGCTCGGAGCTGGGGACAAGGGGCGGAAATCCTGCGACTTCACTGCAACTGCCGACCCCCGAGGCTGTCCCCGCTCCCGGTGAGGAGCCCGCAGCAGCAGCCAGCCCCCGGCGGCCCGGCCGGCGGAGCGCTGCCGAAGCAGGGTCGGCTCGGAGCCGGGCTCCGCCGCGGCCCGACGCCGAATGTCGCTGTCCCCTTCCCGCCAGGCGGGGCGGCTCTCCTCGGGCTCCCTCAGGGACACCCTGTCCGGGGGCTCTTCCTCCCACCCTGCCCCGTCCGCCCGTCCCGCGGCGGTCACTCACCGGCGGCGGCCAGGGGCCACAGCAGCGCGCTGAGCAGCAGCGCGGGGCGCGGGGCGGGGGCGCGCAGCATCCTGGGCTCGGGCCGTCGTGAGGGAGCTGCGGCGGGGCGGCAGCCGCCGGCTTATATGGAAGCCGGCAGAGGAGAGGCGGGGCTCTNGCGGGGCCGGCCGGCGGAGGCGAGGGGACGGGACGCGACGGAAGCGCTCGGAAACCGCCGGGTTGGGCAAGCCCGGCGGGGGATATGCGAGGGAAGTGAGGAGGGGGGAGCTGAGGGATGGGCATGTCCCGCGGGCTCCAGCCCCGGCACCGCGTCCGCTGGCGCAGGCTCACCTGGACGTGAGGGCACACCTGGACATGCCTGCGGTCCGTGTGCCCCTGCTTGTTTGGTGTCACCAGGCACTTGAGCCACCCCTCCGCTCCCCTCTTGGAAGAGTGGTGAAACTGGACACAGCTGGATAACCACTTCATCCACTGCAATCCACCATTAGCTGATTGTCAAGGGGCAAACCGCAGCCCAGCTCGGAAGTGGCCGCTCTGTGGGACAGCTGGTCACGCAGAAGTGATGTTGGGTTCATTAACTTTGATCCTGTATATTCTGAAGGGCTAAATATGTCAGTCCTTGCCTCACCACCCAGGACATCGGACACAGCTGCTCAGCTATATCACATCCTCTGTTCCCTCACTGAGAGTGTACGTGAACCCTGCCAAGGCCCACCGGTCACATTCGACAGAAAGTAAGTTTCACGTGTTCAGGGCTTAGCGCCTCACCTCTCCCAAAAACCAGGGGCTGTTAACGCTTTTCCTACAAGCTCACATTGGAAAGGTATGCTATTTTCACAGGAACAGGGAATCTGTTTCTGACAGAAGGTTTTCCGAATCTCAGCCTTTGTGCCAGGCTCCTGGGCTGAGTGTGGCTATCACGGTGTCCCCTTTCTAAGGCCTTGATCCGGGCTTCGGAGCAGGGGTTGCGTGTTGTGGTTTCGTGTAATACTCGAGCTCTAGAGGGAGCTGTGTTCGCAGGAGCTCAGGATTGCCGCAGGAAGGTGGGAAACCGACCATGCAGTGGTCGTGATTCAGGGCGACATATGCATTTACAGTCTTAAGATGACTCTTCTCTTTATTTTGATGCTGATTTGGAACCTGGAACATATAGGTAGGAGAAGAAGACTAATGGGGAAGTTTCATATTTAGTTACCTTTAATTTTCATGACTGACACATACTTGTATGCAAGCAATCATTTCTGTCTCATAATGCAGAATAAATGCATATGAAACAGACTACAATATCCATGCCAACCAGAGGCTGCATCAGAATTCATATAGTATGTTCTAAGGCACACCTAAACCCTTGATTTTTAAGTTACAGGCATGCCTCAATTAAAATCCAGCAGTACACCTTCTCATTTTCCTGCTTTGTTTTTGATCAAATTTCACCACTGTCTCTATGTAGCTGTATACCAGTATTACATCAGCCAAAAGTATTGCATGCTTTTAACTTGGTGTAGAATACAATCTTGTGTGTCTAGCTTTTCAAGATGGTGACTTTGTAAGATCAGTTCATTTTCAAAGGACTTTAAAAGGAGAAACAGTATTCACACGTTTAAAGAAAGACATGCGTGTATAAAACATTATTTTCACCTTTAGGCTTTAATTCCACTTAATTTAATGTAGTTCAATCACAAAAGATGGAAAGTGGGTCAGCAGTGGTTTCCAGTTTATATGCAGATAATCTCAGGGTCCCTTTCTCCTGCCTATCCTTCTCCACCTCTTCTGTCAGGAGCTCCCACACTTGAGACAAGTGAGGAACCATCCAGACCTTGTCCAGACTAACCAGTGTGATCACTGCTACCTTATTCCAATTTCCAGCAAGATATTTCAGTGTTCACTAACACGAGGCTTTTAGATGTCCTTGTCCTTGCTGCAGCATGAGAGAAGGAGGCCACCAGTTTGCCAGAATAAACTGTTTAAACCAGCTTACCTACCAGCTGAGGGGAACTGTGTGGTTAGAGGAAATGGGATAACTTTACCAGGCTAGCCATTCTGAGGGAAGGAAGTTGAAGGGAAAGTTTGAAGGATGGGGGGAAAAAGAATGGAAGACAGCAGTGTAGCTAGGTCAGGGTTGGCAGGGGAAGAGTGTGATGGAAAAAGGAGAAGCACTGAGGTGAGGAGCTGCTGCTGCCACCTCAGCTCTTCTTTGTCTTCTTTGGCCAAGAGCAGATTTGACCACAGAATGGGAACTGCTCAGCACTTCCTGGCCCCAGGCACTAGCCAGTGGGGGAGAGGAGAGGAACCTCACATAGCCTGACACAGGCTGATGCCTCTGAGGTCTGCTCACTAGCCAGTGACTTAACTGTGATGTTCTGGTCACGTTTCCTGCCCACTTTATGGTATTTCAACAGCTCATTTAATACAGAAAAATTGTGCCTTATTTCAAACATATGTTGCTACATGCAGGCAAACCTTGTGCTGACATAAAACTCTGGAAATTCGTCTAGAAACCTAGTATTTGGCTCCTTTAGCAGAATGTCAAAATGTAGCCATTGTCTCTGTACATATCCCTAACTGATTGAGTCATCTTGTGCTAATTTTACAATCAGCTGAGAAAAAATTAATTCCTTAGGTGAAATCCATATTTTCTCAGTAGAGGCATCTAAAGCAAATCAAATGAATCTATTTCTGCATTGAAATAAATGGAACATTTCTATTGATGGAGACCAGGATCTTGCTGTGACTTTTTAGAGCATGTGGGAGACATGCAACAGCACAAATGTGGCTGCACACTTTAGTTTAGATGACCTCTTCCACTCTGTGACATCTTCACTCTGGTGAACTGGGTGGACTCACAGTTGTTCACCATTTAGGAGGTTTGCCAGATTGTAAGCAGATTCTACAGATTTTCTTTCCTCAATGTGTATGCTATAGAACCAATTGGTTATGGAAAAAGTGAGGAGAAAAGCAAAACTAAATCTGTGAAACACTTTTTTTTTTTTTTTAAAGAGATGCATTTATTTGTTTTTTACTGTATGACCTCCCAAGTCTCTAAACTGGTTCTCTTAGAGAGAGCTACAAATAATTCTTTGCTTAGCAAAGCAGTTGCCACAGTGTTTTCTGTACTGTCATGTATAATTGTTGAAGTGGAATGCCTCAGGTGACATCAGTAACAGATTAGTTTCTTTACGCTGATCATTTTGCAAGACTGTAAGTAAAATTTTGTAATAGTTATTAATGTTTTGAAATTTTGTAGTGCTATAAAACATTCATCACTCCATCCTAACATAAAAGTCGGCAATATTGTCATGCCCAGTAGTGTACAATTTACTTGTGTGAACAAGATTTGAAATCCCTCAGAGCTTTTTCCACAATGAAATTGCTCCTGATATTTATCTTGAATTTAAATATTTGTTTAATTTGTCTTAGTGGCCCATGTGATTGGGTAAATAAGGTAATTATACAATTAATGATATTTCATTAGAAACCTCAGAAGTTTAGGTAACAATCTCTGACTTGATACCTGCTTTCATAAATATCTTAGCATTTCTCTTGCAGAGCAGCTCTATCAAATACTGTGTTGTAAATGCATACACAGACTCACAAATACCACTGAGAAACAGTGTTTTTAATTAGGAGGATTTATACAATGTAAAATTAGTTACTAAGTTCCCTTTTTGATACACTGAAACTTAATTAGTATAATTTCCCTGTTGTAAGCAAAGTCATTAAACTAGTGTAATGGAGTGAAGAATCAACTTTTATACCTAAAAGTAGCTATGTTTATTCCTGAAATCTCCATACCAATGGAAGTCCCAGTATCATGAATTCCTTGTGAATCCCTGATATTTTTATTATCTAAACTATTTGAAATTATTTTGTGATTCTAAAGCTGCCTTGTGATTTTTTAAAGGTGTGTGTATTTTAAGAGAAAATAACAAAGTTTCACTGGGATAGAACTAGTTTAAAATTTAAATCCAGTTCTGACATGTGTGATACATTAGTCATACAAACATCTCCTCATTTATCATATGGATACTTTAAAAAGAGTCACTGGCAAAGGAACAAATCTTGTGGGAGTTCTTGAGTCTGGATGAGCTCTGGGATCCTGCACGGAAATTATGCCTGTTTTGGAGGCAGGGCAGGCATCCCAGGGAGGGAGGCTTTGAGCCTTTTCACCTCTGAAAATTCTTGTCAACATTGCTTTGGTGTTAACTCCAAGTTCCTATTTCTTACTCACAGAATGAAGTGCGAGGCATTTATTATCCTTTTCAAAATCTTGTTTTGCAGCACTATTTAATGAAAAAGGATTTGACCAACACATTTGTGTGCATTTTATTTCTGTGATCTTCAGGGATGCCTTGAGGTAAATAAGATTGTGTACATGAAAATTTAAACTATGTTTTGATTGGTTTGGTGCATATAAGACTTCAGAAATCGAGTGACTGTGGCAATACCACAGCTGTGTTGTGAGGAGTGCCGGGGTGCTGGAGTGCTGTGTGCAGCTGTGTTTGTTTACTAGTGACACTCTCCTGCTAGAGGACAAGCAGTTACGAAAGTAGTAATGAATGTCACTGGAGAACAACAGAAACTATGGAGATAGTGACATTAAATTCTGTGCCCAGAGGCTTTTGGGTAGCCAAACCCAAGAGTTACAGGGTTGAATCTGTTGTTTGACACCGCGATGCTGTCTGTCTGTCTGTCTTCCCCTTATTCCAGGTGTTCCATCACTATTGTGAAATAGCCTCTTGGGATATTTAGTTTACCCCGTTATATCTTAATGACATAAATTAATCTTGTGGTTCCTAGGCACCTCCCTCATAAGATTTATTTTTCCCAAATGTTGTTAGACACAAGTGCAACTATCAGACCTTATTTCCTTAGACTTTCTTCTTATGCCTGAGTTTGTGAGGAAGAGACCAAACTGAAAAAAACCCAGAAAGCAACATAAATATTAAGTGACAATAAAGCCTGTTTAAAAGGAGGCAAGTACATTTAGAGTAGCCTTTTTTTTTTTTCATATTCTCTGAGCTCATGACTCTTTAAATTTCAGGACTGAAACATATCCATTTTACTAGACAGTTATTTGTAACTGTTAGCAAAACTTATCCCCCTTTCTCACAGATTGTTAAAAAATACTGACTTAGTAATATTAGGTGTGGCATGTATAACTTCTCAGTGAAGGTAGTGCTACTCAAATTCAGTGTTCTTTAAAAATATTTGGTATGAACATGCTTTGAAAGTTAGGCAATTCTATGGGTAAAATAAACAAAGCTTTAGTTTGGACAAATGTGATGCCTAGGCTGTCATTAAACCTATTCTTAGGAACTGTGAGAGAGGAAAAGGTAAACAGCACTCCATTTGACTTTGCTCTTGTAATGTTTAATCTTCTTGTAAAATGGCTTTCTCTGTTGGAGTTATTTGATACAACAAAACCCCCATTCTGTACTAACCAGCAAAATGAAGTTGAGTTTCTTTAATATCCTGCATCTCTGTTCCTTTACATTACATTACTTTGTTTGTGCTGCCTTTTTTGCTGAGGTGGGGGTGAGTAGATTAAAGATCATTGAAAAATGGATCAGGTTAGCTATAGGAAAATAATTCTGGATTTGATAATCAGATGTAATCAGCCTGCTACTCCAATAGAAGACTATCCAAACACTATGTGAATTATCCATTTAGCTTGACATAATTGCTCACAGCTTACTGAATAATTAAATATCACTGTAAAGTGACATTGTATTTTTTACATGATACAACAATATAAACAAGACATAATATCTACTGAAATTAGTATATTTGGGCCCCAGTGTCAGACTTGAAATTTTATTTTCAAGGAACAAAGAAAATATTAAAACATATAAAAGGCTAATGAAGCATGATTTGAGCTGAGTTCATCATTGTGACAGGAGAGAGTGAATTTTACTTTTCAGATGCTGTGAGATAAAGAGGGATTTGATTCTTACTGTTCTTAGATGCCAGTTAATATTGACAAAATACTGGCAGAGACCATATCACTTATTAGATTATTTTCTGCTGCTTTGGGTTACTTGTCAAATTATAGAAGTCAGTGTAAACCACTTAAAATTTTAGCCCTAACAAAAAATACATGCAAAGGGAGGGATATGAGTGCTGCTAATCAGTTTCTGTCTGGTATAAATGGAAAGAAACATCTTAGATCTGATGGAAGGACAAAGTCTGAAGGAGTTTTCTGAAGTACCCCTATACTGTTCTTTACAGACATACTCATTCTCTGTCTTTGAATGCAATAACATTTTAACTCAGCCAGTTTAAGGACAAGATGATTGCAGCATGAACTGGTGCTAACTAAGGTGTTACATTCCTGTATGTGGAGAAGGCAGCTCCACAGGCAGCGCCCAAATGCTTTCTTTCACCATATCAGGGGGCTCAGAGAGTGTACTTCTAGTGACTGTGTGAATTGATGTGGGAGTTAGTAAAGGTCCAGTTACCAGTATTTTGCTAGAAAAGCTGTGTAGTTTGTAGCAAAGGGCTGAATATTGAACCCTGAAAATCTCAAGGATTTTAAAACAACTGTGTGATTATATTTTGTATTTTAATGTGTTAGGAGTCACGTTAGGGTCTCTTGTAAAGCCTGAATGCTGGCATTCCAAACTGTTGACTTTGAATGTGTAGCTGTTTGATTAGCTGTGCTTAGAGCTTTGTGAGTGTAATTGAAAAGAATGTAAAGTACATAGAGGAAATATGTTCTTATGTTCAGTGTTTGCCTTAGAACAAAGAAAAACTACACGTGAATAATATTGATCAGTTATGATCAGAATGTGTACTTTCAGCTTGTTTTATTAACAGCTAGATAGTCTAGGATTTTAAGTTTGTAAAACTGATTTAATTTTAGTCCAGTTATCTTGTTCTTTCCCCGTGATGTTTAACTTCAGAATAACATCAGACCAGTTTTTGTTTCTGGGTGTCAGCCTCCACTATCTGAGCCACACTGACTCCTGCTGATACCCACAGGAACATCTTGGACTATGTATCTCTTACCCCCCCCACCTCCTTCAGGTTTAAAGTGTGTGGTTTGGTATCTGATTAGTACCACAGGTTGTAGAATAGAAGGAAAATAGAAGGAAAAGTACGTTTCAAATAAGGAGTAAATACTCCTTGGCAATCTAAGATATCTAGAAGTCAAAGCCATCCTCCTGTAAGATTCCAGTTAAAAACTTAGGCTCCTCAGTGCTTTGGTGAAGCAGTAAGTAAGGAGAATGTCTGGTGGTGGCAGGTCCCCACGCTAGTACAAACTCTGAAGTACTATTGCTTTTGCAAATGCTGCATACTTTATCACTGTAAAGGGTTTTATAAACTCAAAGCTAACTTGCATTTAGACAAAAATTAGAACTATGCACTTTTAAAAAGGGATAATATAGCATAAGACATAAGAAAAATGAAAGTTCATATTAAATTACAATTCTCTACTCGTTCTTTCCTACAAAACACAGTCCTGTCATCTAGGTTTGCTCTTTTCTCCACAATCTTTTGTGGGTTGCAGCAATCTTGAAGAGTTCATTTAGGTCCCTAGAAAAAAATTATTTTTAAAATGAGTTGGGGAATTGGCTTTATATTAATTTCCTGATCTTCTCAGAAGTCTCTGTTTTTACTGCAGGCTCCTCCTTGCTAAGCTTCTCATTCATTCTTTTTCTTCTTTTCTTTTTAACAGAACATAATGCACAAGACACAAACAGGACTGCTAGACTTGTACGTCTCCTAACTCCTCAGGAAACCAATAAAGCTAATGTTCAAAAAGTATGCAAAGCAAGTATAGTCTCCCCCTGTTAATCAGTGCAATTGCTTTCACTTTGTCTTTTGGCAAAGGGACGCAAGAAGGGAGAAGTAAATAGAACGAGGTTGAGTCTGATAAAAATGCAGAAGCATATTTACATTAATGCAGGTGTATAGATACAGCATAGTGTGCCTGATGCTGAATCACATACCTGAATGTCCAGCAGTTAATCTTGTTGGAGGTAATTCCCATTTTCTAATGCAAGTCCTAAATGCAGGGGGAAAAATGGACTGTACAACTTGCACAGTTTTTGCGCAGATGCCTTTGTGCCAGCAAAGGTTAGGGTGTGCACTGAGCATCAATTCAGTGACAACTCCCTGTGCTAGCAACACATTAGTTTTTGAAAGATATAGAAATATCTGGAAGATTTATCTAGATATATGTAGCTTTGCCCTTCTTTGTGAATACTCTGTAGCATCTACGTAGATCTTTTCCATTTTCAAATACAATATTCTGCAACCTTGCAAGACACTGAAGGCAGATAACAGTGTACTGATTAACTAGCAGTCCTAAGATGAGTAAAAAAACCTGTGGACCTGCTGTTGCACTGTTGCAGTCCTTGATAGTTTCTGTTCTCTTCTCTTTTTTTTTTCTTTCTTCATGATCAGCTCTGATAAATTTTCCTGAAATGCTTTAGAAAAAGGAAGCCTATATTATCTTCTAGATTCCCAATTCCGATCTTAAATATTACTTTATTCTCTTATTAACTGTTGGAGATTTAAGATCTTCAAAGTATTTCAATTAAACATAAAGCCTGCCTAGGCAAACAAAATCTTGAACTGCATTTTTCAAATGTTTCACAGGATCCTTTCCTCTCTCTCTTCTCTTGTTCTGAGAAGCATGCATGACATAGCCACCTCTTGACAAAGAGCAGAGACTTGAGCTGAGATTGTATCACCTTGGAATTTTAAAATCTCAGGAGGAATTTGAACTCGAGGTGTTGCCTTTTCAAACATGTGGGACTGCCAGGCAGAGATAGACATTCAATGGGGGAGGTGGAATTCCAGTGAGAGAGGCCAGAATTAGCTGAATTTCAGCTTCCAAACACTTTCAATACAGTATTTAAACTCTTACTGCACAATTCTGCTTAAATCCAGACTTCGCTGTCTTGTCTTCAGTCCAAAGCTCTGTCCCCAGAATCTGAAAGACATTGTATCCAATGCTTCTGTTCTTCTGACTTAAATATTTCTGAGTACTTTATAGATTCTTGTCCAAACCCCAAACTTGTTCAAAGTTCAATGTTTATTCTTTGTTACTTGTTTGAAAAGACCAACTGAATTAATTGGGAAGTCATATGTAGTGGTGTGCAAAATACATAAACTAACAGTTTTGATTCTTAACAAGGTTTTTGAATTAAGCATGCACTGAGAATTTTCTCTTTCATTGATTGTGCTAATTCCTAAGCTTTCTTATGATAAAGATTATGATACTTCTATTTTCTAGGAAAGAAAGGAGGGAGCACTAAGAACTGGAACTCAGACACTTTCTGAATATAAATATGGGCTGCTTTGCCCATGAATTGACTAGTGCATTGCTCAGTGATTCATTTGAACCAGAAATCTGAGAAACAAAAAATACTAGACTTACAAAGGATTTATGTGTTACTGGAAAGAAAGAATGGGGTCAGACACTTTTTTGGACTTAGTCTTGATGACACAGGAGATATTTAAAGTCGAAAGAAACTAACAGAAGTATGCAGGGAAACGTATTTTCTTGCTGCCAGGAAAAAAACAGGCAAGTTTTGTTCTGCCTCTTTAGATATTTTGCCAGCAATCAGCAGTGTAGACTCCCATTTGAGAAAGGCAGGCAGGGGACCAGCTTTTATAAGGCTCTTTTGCTATCTCCCCCTTCACTCTCTCCTGTAACTTACATTCATAACTTGATCTAATTTAATTCTGAAAGAAAACTCTGTTATTTAAAAAGTAAATTGCAGCTAAAAATGCTCTTAAGTTAAACTGACACTCCAGTTAGTGCCTATAACAGCTCTGTATTTTGCCTTGATCACTTGGCAAATACAGCGTTTTCCACGTTTCCACAGTTGTTGCTTGGCAACTAATTCCCCTATTAGTTGTGGGTTTTAATTGCCTTCACCCGGCTAGGTTCTCCAACTTCTTTCAGGTCTGTTCCACCAACTGTCCCAGTTCTCTCTCTGTCAGTAGCAAACGGGCAAGTAACAGAGACTGTTAAATGCAATGGAGATATTGTTAATATTAGGTTATTTTTGTACCCTTAACTTTATTTATCCTTCAGAAAAGTAGTCCCAATATAAATGTTTTATAGTCACTTGCTTTCAGAGACAGGGGTAATTAATATAAGAAAAAATATACCAAATATATATTCATTACGTATGTTTTAACCTGTTTTTTTCCTGTATAGCTTACTTGTGCCAGATAAGTGAACTGACCTATAACAGCAATATAGCTGGAATATGCAGAGAACTATACAGAATATATAGCTGGAATATGCAGAGAATATATGGAGAAATCCTTTGACCAAGAAAATTACACAGGTTTAACTGTATTAGCAAAAATTTTAATCATAACTCCAGCTTCGCAGTCAAAATATTTATGTGTTCAGATGCTTCTTTTTCTCTTAATGACATTTTTTAATTGCAAAAAATGCATTTGAGCTGGATATACCCAAAGACCCAACTCCAGCTTTATAAGTATTTTTGTGGTTATTCTTGAAAGTATTCTGCAATGTATAATGGCCTTTTTTGTTTTCTTTTCTTTCAAGTGTCTTTGATTTGAAGATGAGTGACCCAACCCTTGGCTAATTTTGCTTCAACAGTGCTTTCAGAAGAAAGACAGGAAATAAAAGTCAATTGCTTGTGTCCTACCTCAGGTTCAGAGATTTTCCTTCTACACAGTTAGCTGAATGCTAAAGTGTGTACTATTGAGGCAGATCAAAAACTACCTTCCATTATTAAAGAGGCATAAATTCTCTCTAGATCTGAGAGAAGTTGTCAGAAGATTTTCCAATTACAACCTAGATTTGTAATTTGAAGGTACTTAGTTCATAACAAGTCTGAATCTGTAGAACCTGGAACTGAGTTTTAGATCACCTACTTGTAATTATTTGGATCTATTTGTAATCTTTGTGTAGTTGTGCAACTCTGTTAAAAGGACACATATTCTAATCTTGTTTACATTGTCTGTGTAGTAGTTTAAACTTTATGGATTTAATTTGATGATAGAAAGGAGGGGAAAATCAGGTTCAAAGTATATGACATTGAGACATATATAAGGTGTAAGACCTGCATGTGTCAGCAATAGCATCTGCCTCGTTAGCAGACTTAAAACATACATACATAGATTTTGTTTCCTTCTCAAAAGCAGTACCTCTGTGTCAAGGGATCACCACCTAATGTTATTTTCTGACAGCCAGCTCAGTGGGTATCACATTAATCCTCCTTTAAATTTGCTAACAAAACTTTTCTACTTATATCCCCAGTTAGAATATTAGAACGTGATAATTTCCAGATAAGAGATAGCTGCACTCCCAACTGCTAACCATTGTGTGGTGACAGGGTATGATCGCACAGCACAGTCTGTATCCTGCAGACTTCCAAGCCTCATGTTGTCCTGTCTGTCTCTGTGATAGAATAAAAACGTGCACCTGCCTGTGCATTTTCGTGTTTGCTACTACCAGTAAGGATGCACTGCTACAAGTAAGAAGGAACGAAATTCTCATTTAATATGGGCTTAATTATGAGTCTACATTTATTTTGAGGTAAAACCTGACCCAAGGACCAGCTCTTTTCCATTTCCCAAGTGGGTACTTTTATTAACATAAAGTGCGCTGAGATATTGCTAAGTGCCGCTTTCAGCTTGACAGAGAAGCTTTGTGCAAAACATAATTTCAAATGTTCTGATATTGATACTCTGAAATTCTACAGCATGTATTTTAATGCATTTTCAGAATCAGATTATTGTGCTCTATTCCTTTCAGACTCTAACCAGCACCAGTAGTCAGCACTAGAACTGTGTGATAGGGTTTTATTTCAAAACTCTGTTTTTTGCTTTTCTGTGGTCTCTTTATTTGAGGCCAAGAGAACTTTTCCTTTTTGTGCCTTTTTTGGAGCGGAAGTGTTGCTTGACATACTTCCTCATATGCAGCAGCAGGTGAAAAGGACATAAGAGACAGATAAAGGATTTCTGAAGAAGAGGATGTGACATCAGCAAAAAGGGACTTTTCAGCACATTAAGACACTTTGTAGTGCCCTAATGCAATGCTGGATCCTAATTTAACCTGATTTATGCTAAATGCCTGTTACTATTCCCTCTTGCAATCAGCATGCTCTCAGAAACTGTAGTGCATTTGCAAACTGCCTCTTAGTAAGTTCTGAATATGAAATTTACAATTTTGATTCTGTGCTGTCATCACCCTCCTTTTAATATATAAATGGCTCCACAAGCAGTGAGACATAGAATAAATGGACCTTGTTTCATTAGTGCCTGTGAGAATTAGTAAAAAAGTGCATCTAGCTAATTCAGCTTGAACTATTTTATTTTTTTGCTTTTCCATGAGGAAGAATAGAAGCAGGCCATGAAGTCATAGGATTTTTTTTTGTTGTTGTATTGGTGACAGTTGTTTATTTGCAGCATGATTTTATTAATTCCTTATTTTTACTTCTGTTTACATCTAGTAGTCCTTGTTCTCTTTTCTTAAAAAGGCAGTTTTTAAAAGACAAAAAAGGGCAACTCCCCATGAATAACATCTTGATATATATGGGTATTTCCAGACATAAAAATAAACTGATACAATAAAAAGGCATAAATTCCCAGGAATATATCCAAAAGTGACACTATCCACATGTGTGAGCAATATTATTTAGCTGAAGACTGCCAAGACCAAACTAGTCATTCTCCTTTTAGCAGCACTGTGAATACACAGAGAAGAGCTTCCCCCACATTGCTTCAATTCTGATTTGGTAAAAATGAAGAAAATGTTTTTAGTGACATTGTTCATGTCACTGTATTTATCTCACTGCTCTTGGTCTTGCACTGTTCTCCAGACTTGTGCTCAGTTAACAGTGTTGTTAGCACAGGGCTTTTAAAACCTGGAAGGCTCATGACTGGGTCTGTACCTACAGTACAGGGGATACAGGAAAACCACCCAGATTTCTGTAGTTCTTTTACTAAGATTTCTTGATTTTGAGACAAATTATGTTTTTAAATCAGTGAGCTAAGTCAATTTAGAAGAGATTGAAAATCTTTATGTCTTATATCTTGCAAAACTCAACCCATTAATTCAGCTATTATTATAGCTTACAGTTTTGATGAACAAACTTGACAAAAGAGAACACAGATAATACCATCACTGGGAATTTTAACTAAGGAATGTGACCCTCTTATTTAAAAAAACCAAAACATTAAACTGAGAAATGTGCAGGTATTTTCAGAATATCAACCGCTCAAATAATTAATTCTTACATGTTTTTAATATGATATGAAAACGGCACGGACACTTTTTTCCAATTATAGCAAGCCTTTAAGAGGAAGCAAGGCTTCTGTTAAAATGAGCATAATGTTTTCCCTTGCTGTCAAGCACTTGACCTCGTAGATTTTCTAGGAATCTTAAGGCATGATATGCAAACTGCAGAAGCAGGGAAGGGAGCATCATGTTTGCAAATGGAATGGTGGATCTGGCCCAGCTGTTGCTGCCTGCTCATTTTCAGCATCCTTACTGCTGTGGCACACTGTAGGACTGCATATCAGTCATAAATCTTCTTAGCTCCAAATCTGCACTGCATTTAACTTTTTTTTATTTTTTTTTTTAAATTTGGTTGAGCTTTTTTTTTTTTTTTAAAAATGTCTTTTCTTTTAATATCAAAAACACTCTCCCTCCCCCCAAATTACACT
>VZTX01016144.1:229466-271803 GCA_013400915.1 Pardalotus punctatus
GTCACTCGAACAGAAATTGTGTATTTGTAGTCAGTCACAGCCAATGGATCCATGTGATCAAAGTAGGCTGAAGCCCAAGGAATTACTGATCACCTGAGATAAAACACTAAAGCAATATGACAAAAGAATGAGGTATGTCTCACTACTAAAACAAGACAAATAGACCAATAGGAAATGTTTCATCTTAGTAAGATAGAGAAATTATATTTACTTAATGTAATGCTGATTGGGATTCATAATGCCAGTAAGACACTTCTGGGTGTGTACTGTTATAATAAATACACGTTCCACTGAAGAGATTAAAGCTCTTGGCACTAATAAAGAAAGTGATCTAGGTAGCATTTATTACTTAATGACGTGTGTCTGCTGCATCTATTCAGAGGTACTACCTTGCCCTTCAGTCAAACTTGCAACAGACACTTTAGAGATAAGTATGGGTGGGTCTACAGAGCAAGTCTCTCTCCAGTCTGGCTTCATGACTCACACAAGGACATGTTGCAAAGCGAAGTGTGGGACTCAAGAACATTTTTTTTCCCCAGTGAGCTAATAGTAATGTACACACAGACTAGGGCTTGTCAAATCCGAGTACCCCAAATTCCCTCATCTTGGGGGACAGGAGGAGAAATAAGGGCTACTTTCAGAATCACAAAAAGACTGTGCAGCTGATGGTGTGGTGACAGTTGCTTGATGAAATCCACCTAATTCACACCCTCAACACAGGCGTCTATGTAAATTGTACAGTCTAGTCTAAAATGCCTGGCTGCAGTTTACTAACTTCGGTTCCTTCTAGGTTTTATTTCCTGGTGGTTTGTTTGTCATGCAGCTCTCTCACCATGTCTTTGCCTCTCTTTCTTCAGAATTAGGCGTTTTGTTGCTTGCTTTGGCACTGGTCCCCATAGTCAGTGGTGTGATTTTCTCTGTAATGTTTTTTTTTTTCTTGTACATATTGCAGTTGCTGTAGCTGGTCATGTGTATGCCCTTCCTCAGAATGATGTTTCCATTGGGGTGGGGATGGGAGCAGGAGGTAAGGCCACATTATGATTTTAAAAGCCTATCTTTTAATTGGTTTTCTTATACATAGTCGTATTGGTAACTCGGATTAATAACAGTAGATCTTATGTAGTTAACTTCATAGTGGTATGTAAACATAAGTAGTCATACCTGCATATACACCAAATAATCATGGAGATTTTGTGGCCCTCAGCCTTTTATAGTCAAGGGAGAATGAAAAAAAAATTGTTTTTGATATAGCTCTCAGATGAGACATGCAGCAAGTAAAAAAATGTAGTATCTAAGTATCTCACCTCTCCTTGGAGTACCTGAGAGAATCTGGTAGATAAAGAGTTAAAGAGAAAACCAATTAATCAGATGACTGCTGAAACACTGGAATTACAACTAAGGCTGGTCAAAAGGACTTAATTTGAACTTGTCCTAAAATAGACTTCCTGGCAGCAATTCAAAACTTTACTAGACTAATTGTAGCAAGAAAGGATTTAATGTAATCCTCCTGTTGATTTAATTCCTAAAGTTGTCTTTGTCTGCAGTACCTCATGAGTTACTTTTTATCTTCAAGGATCTTCCCAGTTCTTCAGCATAGCCTGACTCTGATAATAGCAATTAAAGTTTACTAATGTTTCCAATAGGGCCCTATTTTATGCCAAAAGACTGGATGTTTGGTGGTGCTGGGTTAGTTAAACCACGGTTGGTGTTTATATTTTTTTGTTTATTTGGGGGGGAGGTGCATGTTATTTTTTCTCTCTACTCTAAAACCTTACAAAATATTAAGGTAGAACTTAATGATCAGTACTTGTCAATTTTCCATTTCATGTAGACGCAGTGAAACTATTGACCTAGTAGATTTGCTAAGACTATTAAAAAAGGTGAGATATATTAGAATGCTTTGTTATAATATATTTTTTTTTAATTTGCTTACTATATATTACCTGAACTTGGAACATTTCTGGGGTCAAAAGCCAGTGTTTCTGATTGGTAACTACAACATAGAGAACATAAAACTCTGTGACCCCTTTCAATTTGATTTGGGTATCTTCAATGGCTGTTGAAATATGGTGGCTACTTTGAATGAAAAATGAAGAATGAATGTGTTTGAAATGAAGTGGATCAAGAGGCATGAGTGCCAATACTGAATGTACCACAGTTATGAGGATAAGAGAATATTCACATGGTTTGTCTTTATACTTTTCAAATATTGAGATTAGGACTTTCACTTTTACCTCAGTCCCTTTCTAGTCAGTGGAGATAGAACACGTCTTTGCTCTGAATGGCCCTCCAGAGTAGCCCAAATTAATTTCAATGGTTATACAGGAAGATGAAAGAGAGTAGCCTCATAATTTAGGCTGAAGTTGAATGCTAATTGATCTAAATACACACATCTGTTCAATCCGCTGGTTGGTACTGCAGTATTTACTTTGTAAGGTAAGGCAGGGCAGACCAGGAGTGAGGTATGATTGCAATTTTTTGTGTGCAAATCCACAAACTTGGCTAGATCTGTAAGGCATGTAGAAAAGAGTGTGATAAGAATTCAGAAGTTTGGTCTGAAGCTTTTAATGTCAAAATTCAAATACACGTGTCCTTTATGAAATAGCTGAATTGTATCTACAGCCAAAAAAGAACTTATTTAAGTAAGATATTAAAAAAATGCTATTACTAAATTGGTAATCTTCATAAATTCCTGAAACTTTCTCAGAGTTGCGTTTGTCTTAGAGAAGTTCTTATCTTTTCTTTCTTAGGTATTCTGGGGAATGTCCATAGGAATTACCTGGAGAGCAGACAGAACATAAAATTAAACAATTTGAAACTAAAATGGATTGGTTCTTAAGTCTTAGCATTTGTGCTTTGCAATCTGCCATCATTGTGAAAATTACATCACTTCAGAAATAAGGGAAATAGAACAACTGCAAGAAGTTCCAGGAAGTTTCCATGGGAAACAGCTTCTGCATTGCTTATGATGACGTGACACTGTGAGTATGGTCCTTTTGCAGGGAAATTGGTTTCATTCTTAAGTTGTTTTTTTTCAGTCAGTGAAGAACACATGCTAGAAGATGATTTCTTGGCTAATGCTGTCAACTGATTTTAGTTACTACTGTGAAAAGCACTGTGGAAATACTTACTGAAATTGCTTTGCAGGCTGTTTAGGTAGACTATTGCTGCAAGATGCAGACTGCTGTAAGGGCACTTGTTGTACACAGTAACTGGTGAAGGCTATACTGTAACTGCTATGCTTCATTGTCTAATGACAGGGAGAGAAGATGCATAGAAGACATAAGGTTTCACTGACTTCTCAGTCTTGGAATATACTGAAAAACGGGGTTGTACTAAAAAGTGAAGTGAAATAGAAATGGGGCTCTGCATGTGACTACACATGCTAAGTGCACTGGGAATAAGTGTGGCAGGTCACAGGCAGATACAGTCTAATGAGCACAGTGGGCTCAGAGTAGAGGAAACAAAACCAGAAGATTTAGCAACTGTACAAAAAACTCCTCAGCTGCTGAACCTGTGACTCTGCAGCTTACACTGGACAATGCTATTTTAGTGACTTAATGTGGAAAAGAGAGAAAGCTGTTCCAATATTTAAATTTAAAGTGCCAAGTCGTTTTTTTTTAAACTCTACTGATATTGGGAGGAGGAAGGTTTGTTGAGAGAGGTTAGTATGCCTGTAATACTAATCAATTTTTCCTCTATTTAAAAAAATCTGAGGCCTTAGAAGTTCTTTTCTCTACAAATAGATACAGCAACTTAATGATTTTTCCAAATAAAAATAGTAATATTGCTGAAGTGATATGCTAATCCTCAGATTCCTTTGTTTAGAATTAGAAAATAGATTATTACATGAAGTGCATATAGTGCAACTGCATGCATTATACAAAGGCAATAATGATGCTGCCTGTGAGCACTGAGAGCACTTCCTCTGTGGTTGGCTTTCCAATAACAAACTGAAGGGAATAATTTGCTTTCTTGTAATGGTCAGTCCTGAAAATGATGTCATAGGGATGGCCAGATCGGTGAAGTCACATCTCCAAACAGAAGAACTGTCAGTTTGAAGTACAGCTTTCTAAATGGGGAAAATTGCACAACTTCCTCAGAAATATGCAAACATGTCTTCATTTGATTATTTATCTTTTACTTTCTTTCAGTATTCTGTTACATAAAAGTAAAGTATGCAAATGTATTTCAAGATTGTGACATTTCAAATTTTCTTTGAAAAAATTTCCCCAATTTCAAAATATCACCAGAGTCAAGAAATGACATAAAATCTAAATTACTAGATTTTTATTTTCCCATATCATTATCATCTTGATCCTCATATGAAATACATTTATGGTAGTTCCATTGTATTCACCAGTTATGTATTCAGCTTCACATGAACTGAAAATTTAATTCAATATTTTAAATATAAAATGTCTAGAATTTTAAAATCAGTCTGTAGTTGTGTAGTCCTTTGAAGTTGTTGTTATTAAAACATTGTCATTGAAACATTGGCCATTATTTCTCTTTAGACCTTTCAACTGTCTCAAACACTTGTAATTACTGCTGCTAATACATAAGGAATTCTGTATTAACATAATGCATAATATAAGCATATAAGAAAAAATACTAAAAAATGTTTAAATCAAAGCATTAGAATTTTAGTAAAAGAGATAGGTCTATTTACCTATGAGTGAACAGATAGATATTAAATAGATAAGTTGAAAACTAATTGTGTTAAGAACTTTTAGCCTTCTACTACTTTGATCTGTTCCATAACTGTTTTGGAGTAAGGGATGTATGATGTACAAACGCTGTGCAGCAAGTATTTTGTTTAGTCAATAGTTTGGGTTGAAGCCCAGTCTGACATGACAGAAAGATTTTATGACATTTTCTTTAGTGGATAGTTTGGGCAGAAATCCAAACTCTGTCAGTAAAAAGCCAATGCCAGCCAAGCTTGGTTTTGGTTTTCCCCATTTTTATGTAATTTGTGTTGAGGCTATCATCTCTATGTGAAGCTTGGAAAAGCTCTTTTGGGCTGCACGAATTCCCCTGGCTCAGGCACTTAAAGCTTTTAGAAACTAGAACAGAATGCTGTAAACTCAAGAGCATTAAACCCAGTTGTCCCTGTTCAGTTTTCCATCCCTGGGTCTTTCACCAGGCTGAGCAGCTGTTGACATGTGGCACGTGAGGCCTCCGAAAGGGAGCAGGAGAGCCTGGTGGGGGGTTTTGAGGAGGCACAAGAGGGACCCCAGGGCCTGCGCTGTGCCTCCTGCTTTCCTGCTGGGGTATGACCCCTCTCTGAGCTGGTTGCACTGTATGTTGCAAGCAGAGCCATTTGGAATAGAATCCCAAGCTCCAGTGCTGCTGGAAGCGATCCTTGCTTCCCTTGGTGTCTCACATGCTGTTAGTGGTGGAAGGAGCCAGAGGAGGAAACCCAGCAGAGCTGAGCATGGGGCACCAACAGGTGAAGTGCTACAGGAGGAGATGGGTGGGGGACGGTCTTGTACTGAGGTCTGGAGAGGAAGAGCATGAAGAAGATGCTGGGAGGCAGCAAGGCAGAAGTGGGAATCCCTATTCAGTCACAAGACCACAGCCATCTCCACAGTTACGCAGTTCATTATGAGTCCAGGGCGACATCTGAACCTCCAGCCTGGAGAAGCTCTGTTGACCTGTGTCACCCCTCTGACAACTCCTGGCATGCTCCAAAGACCCCATTTACTGCACCGCTGCACCAAGACTGTTCAGCCTTGGCTCGTCCCTCACCGATTCATTGTTGCAATCTTCTTTGCTGCCCCTGCAAAGTTGAATGTTGCCTTTCATCCCTGAGGCCATAAAAGTAATTTTGACCTAGCTTTCTTCTGAACTTTTAAACTCTTCTAATATGTCGTGTTTCTTTACTTTCTATAACATCACTGCTACAAGTACACCAAGAAGCAAGGTGTGTGTTAATTCACGTCTAGCTGTTTGCGGGTTTTGTCTTGCTGGAAAGAACCCGGAGTGTAAATCATTGTCATCTGCAATCTATTTACTCTGTGCAATGTATTTTACATAGCGTAAATAGATTCATAAGAGATGCTTTCATATGCAGATGTTAGATCAATCCTACAGTGAAACTGCAGCTCCATAATGACTTCAGCCAAGGTAATTTAGTTTTGCCTCTGTCCTGTTTCCTTACATGTTTTGACACAAGCATTTGGTATAACAGTTTTGACAGATAAACTGCCAGAAAACTGATAATATAAAATAGTAATTTTCTACTAGCTTAGCTCCCCGATTTGACTCCCCATAGATCAGAGCATGGTAGCACCAACTTACATTTAAAACATTTCAGTACTGCACTAGAGGTACAATTCATGCTAGTGATTACAAGAGAACTAATTGTAGTCCTTCCTTCCTTCCAGCTGAAGAGTAAAAGGAAAAAAAAACAAAGCACTGAGTTTTGTAATACCTTCAGTCTCTTTCCTGGCTAGATGCATGAACTGATTTGAGTAATAGAATCAGAAAAATGATGGTCTCTTCCGATTGTTTTACTTTCTCTAATTACTCAAATATCCCAATTGTTTTTAGTCACTATTCAGTGTCACTTTTAGAAACAATGAGCAATAAATGGAGAGTTTAACTGTTTCTTTTTAGTAAAACAAAAATAATTAGTATAATAACAGAATAAATATAGAACAGAAAAATATGCCTTCCTTAGTTCAATAATAAATTAATTATACCTGTTTACTTCTTGATGTGAAGAACAAGAAACAGCTGCTGCTAACCTAAAAGAAACTGCCTGCAGAAAGGTGACTGTTTTAAATCTACAGATGCACTTATGATGTCAGATAGTACTTGAAAATTAAAGCTAGGCAATCTAGAGATCAGTAATAAGATGCAATTTTTCAGCAATCACTGCAAAGCAGAACGTTAGATGTAAATATTATTATGGGTTTTATAATGCTTGAGATTATTCACAATGGCAAAATAGCTTTATTAGGCAGATGCTGTTACTCAGACACTTCCCTAAACTGCAAGTTTAAAACCTCTAGGACTGCTCTGGGCTGCTTGCTTCCTTTGCAGAACCGCTTTAGTGACACCTCTCATGGAAGTTAATCTAAGACAAATAAAAAAAAATTCTGGTCATGCCTTTTTGCATCTTCTCTATGCATGTAATGAAACCTGGGTCGTGTGGGCAAAGGTGCCATATAGAGATAATAAAGTTTCACAGCCTTGAGCAAATAACCCAAAATGTTGTAGAAGGGCAGATTGTAAAAACAATTGATGTGGTTGAAAGCTTCGTGATAAATACTGAAATCCTGGAAATGTAGTTTATTAGTTAGTGTATTTTAATCAGGAAGACTAAGTGTGAAAGACTTAGTTCTGAGCTAATATGGCTCAACAAGTTAGTGAATTAAAGTTGTAATGCCCTATGGTATCCCAGCTGTCTCCTGTGGTAAAGCCTGTAAAGGTATAAGCTTTGTTAGTACCTCTTTTTCCTCATAGTTTAATGTTGCTCTTCTCTAAATGGCAGTCATTTTTTCAATTTTGGGCAGCCTGATCCAACCAACCAAGAGGAAGGACAAGTCATTGGAAATCTTTTCTTTGCACCATCCTTAAGAGAGAGCTTAAGGCCTGATTATGCTTTGCTGCCTTCTTTGGGAAATGTCCCAGTGTTTGTTTCTGTGCCTGCTCATAGGTGGGTACAGTTGGTTCTTTTTGCATAACTGCTTCTGTGGAAAGCTCCTTGACCTCTGATGGGTTTACTTTACCCGTACAGATGAGCTCACATCAGTTCATTTTTCAAGGGATTTTACAGTCCAGCTGCATTTGAAGCTGTTTGCTATATCAGGTTCCTGTACTGATGACTGATGTCTGTATTGACATAGTAAATGCCACTCCTCTTGGCATGATCAAGTTTCTTGTCCTTGGCCACATGAATTCTTTGTGTAACTCCACTGTTGAAAATGTCTGAAGTGAATGTATCATAGCGTGTCCTGTTCCCAAGGAGTTCTTTCAGAGGCTTAATTTCTGCCAAAATTACTTATTCTGGCTTTAATTGTTATTTGTGGAACTACATCTCTGCTAAGATCAAGTGGGCTTCATTAGAGTAAGCAGAAATACATCTAATTAATTTCTTCTTCCTATAGCCACAGTGCAATGACAAAGTGGAAAAAAAATAAAAGAAGCACCTGTAACACAGCCTCCAAACTATCAATATATTATCAGCAAGCTTTTTCTGCATCTTTTGGGGTTATTAAATAGCAGCACAAAGTGAGAATTAACCACAGGAGTTTGAAAGGTCACAAAGCTATGCATCTGCAGCATAATATTATGACAGAATGGTTAACTGGTCAAAAAAATAAGATGGATGTTCTTTAAATTTTCAGGAAATTAATTTTTCTAAACAAGTAATTATGTGTTTTTCATGTCTGTGTTCCAAGTTTTCATTGAAGAAAAATTAATTTAACTGCTAGAGGATAGTAGTATGAAGAACATGTAATTCTTTTTATGAAACAGAAACTCAATGTGTTTCCTGATTTTTTTTTTTTAAATTAGCGTGGATTTTTAAATTTTCTCTCTCGCAACAGTACATCTTAATGGATTTTTTGGCCTGAAGTTTTCTATTCTGTTTGTTTCTGTTTGGGTTGTTTTTGTTTGTTTTTCTTTTGGTTTGGTTTGGTTTTTTTGGTTTTTTGTTTGGTTTTTTTGGTTTGTTTTGTTTGGGGTTTTTTTGGTTTTTTGTGTGTTTGTTTTGGGTTTTTTTGGGGGAGGGGGGTGAATTTCCTTTTTTTTCCCCCACAAACATCTAAAAGTAGGAGCTGGGTCCTACTGGTCTTGTGCTTACCAGAAATATGCTTTACTAACTTTTATTCTGGTTACTTACATCTGTGACCATATAACTCCAATAAAAGGCTTAGCAGAAGCAGCTGATGGTCTAATTTAGTCTGTAGCCTTCTCGATTATTGACACTTCGCTCAAGAACAAGTAAATTAACAGATGTGTTGCAAAAAACCACTGAGCAGGGGATCTCACAAGCCATTCTTACAGGAACCGTTACAAAATATTTACAGGGCAAATATATATGTGGGGTATGGAAAATCCATACTCATTAATTTAATGGGAAATAGGCAATTTTATCCTTTGGGAAAATTGCAGACTTTCAGCTTATGTATTTTTTAGGTATCATCTCAATCTTTTTGCGTTGTTTTGCTGAATCTTGCATGGCATGCCATACAATTGTTGAGAGAGCACTCTATTTCTGTACATGTTAAATATAATATACAGCCAAAATATGCAATCTATTGTGCAGTGAAACCACAAGGGACATTTGAAATTCCTTTTGCTGATATATGCTATCCAATCAACACAGTTTTTTCCAGTGGAAACTGCAAAAAAGGCAAAAAAAATCTGACTGTTGTATTACCTAAAAGATTTAATGGCATGAGAAATCTATTTTTGCCTAAAATGCCTTGCCATGAATCAGTGTGCTTGCTCTGTTGCATTCTTAAAAATGGCAGGTGACATCTGGTAGCACACAGGTACCAAAGAGAAGAATGATTCCACAAAGTTTAGAAAAATAGTTAGCAGCAAATTCTCCTCACACCTCCTGGTATGAGGAGAATGTCACTTTGTCCACCATAGTGACAAGCTGCCGGTCATTATCAGAGAACTTGTGAGAGAGGTTATGAGTTCTGCTTTGAATGGACCCAAAAAAGAGAAAACTCACCATGATTATCTAGAAATATGGAGGTGAACTGCAGCATTGCTTTGAAAAACTGTAGAGTTTGGAGTTTGGGTCATTCATAAAGTCTGCAGGACACGAGAAGGGAGCTGCTACCTAGATGAGTTATCTTAAGAGCGGTCTATGCAAATACAAGGTGATCAGGAACCTTGTCTTCTCAGATCCCTCCTTTTGTAGTCCCGAGGTCAAATTGGCTGTGCAAGGGCAGCAAGGCTTAGAGCTGACACAGTGTTAGGAGGAGACCAAATCTGGGCGTTAGCACTCCAGCTGATGAAGTCGTCTATTACTGATGTCAAAGGCTTTTAAACTGAAATACAGTTTGCTTCTCTTTTCTTCAAAAGTGATCAAGATCTAAAAGAAAGTCATAGTAAAGGAGCCAAAGTTGCTTCACTGAAAAAATGGAATCAGATAAACACATGCTGATTTCAAAATTTTTATAAAATGCATTTTCATTCTTCTAATTAAATAGATTGGTTCACATCTTGTACTATTAAAAAGAATATAAACTTAAAACTTTCTTGCCCTCAGATATGAATTAATGGAGAAGATTTTTGACTCTGCTTTCCTGTAATACACCTCTTCAATGATCAGTATGTAGAGACACTTCCTTTTCATTCTGCTCTGAGCTTGTCTTTCAGTGCCAGAATTTCCATTTCTCATTTCCTTCTTTTATCATTGCATCACAGAATGAATGGTGAGAGCCTGACTGCACAAAAATGGTCAGGAATTTACTATTAATACTAAAAACACTTTCTTTGTGTTTGTGAGTATAGTAATGCAATGGAATAGACCTTGAATTTTTTACATATGCAGCAGCTCAGAATTTCTGGGGTACTGGTTCATTAAGGAAAGGACAAGATGGTTGTTCTTCAGGTGATTGACAAATCCACTGACTTTGACTGTTGCAGTCTGTAGTCTGATCTTTTCAGTAAACCACAGGACATCCTCATGGGTATAGAAATAGCAAGACACAATATTGAGCTGTGCCAGTCAGAGATGTGTGGAGGACCTGAGGCCCTTCCACACTACAAATGCCTTTTCCTTTTAGATAGGTTGTACATCATTAGAATTGTAAATCATTCGATATACAAATAACAAACCAGAAAAATGTACATCTGTAATAACAGAAAATGCTTTTCTACTGTGGTTTGCTCCTAGACACTCCATATATGCCAACTATAGCTAGGCTTTTTGGTCACAGAACTAGTTGAGAACTTGTTTGTAAAACCACTGTAGATATCTGGTCTGCAGGACCAACTGAACAGGTCCAGTCCTGCCTCACATTATTAAAGATGTCTTCTACCCATCACGGGTCATAGTGGCACTAAAGCTGCTCCCTGCAGCAGGTGAATCCCCTTCTCCCAGCAGCCTCCCCGTCTGTATCGTTTCTCACTGTCTCCCTCTCACTGCCCTAAGCTGTACTCTGGGAGCTTTTCCACTCTGAGCACGTCCAGTTGCACTCAGGATGAAGTGCTCCCCTTTCTCAGGCAAACAGGCAGCTGTTCTTCAGCTGGTCACAGGACTTTAACAGAACGCTCGATCTGCCTCTCCTTAGGTGAACCCAGAGTTCAGATGTTACCGCCCTGGAAGCCGTGGTAGCTTTCTTGGCATGGAATGTAGTTAATGAGCATGGTCAGCAGATATTCCAGTGTTAAGGGGAAAAATCTCATTTTGCATGCACCTGTTTCTAGGCATGGCTGGAATGGGAATAATGGAGCTTTCTTTGCATAAACATTATGGGATGAAAAGAGGTTTGGGACCTATACAGTTGCCTTCTAAAATATGGCATTGCTGTAAACTAGTTTGGCAACACCCCTGAACACAACAGTGGGGAGCAATGACTAACACCTCTGCCCATAAAGAAAGGGACTGGAAATTAGTCAGCCTGAAAGGCTGGAAGCTGCTGGCTTTTCTTACACAATCTTCCATAAAATAACATTATATCAGAGGACTTACTGGGCAACCTGGATATTTCATTGTATCTGAGGAAATGAATGAGCTGCTGAGAAGAAAAGCACATCTGAACAAAGAGAGGATTGCACAGTTGGATCCTCTAACACAGAATCCAAACTGTAGCTTTAAGTTTTATGGCTCTTCTGTTGAAGTTCAGCTTTGATGCTGGTGTGAAGTGACTGATCAAAAGTAGAACTGGTATAAAGGCTTTAATTTGGATCAACTGCGAGGAAATAAATAAAGTCAGGAGATGTTAAGTCCGACCTCACTGGGTCCTGTAGGCCCACTGGCATTCTCATCCTCAGTGACCTTCTGTCTCAGAGGCTATACATAACATTCTCATTATCTTGTTTACTGAAACAAATGGAATAATTGATGAAGATACAGATTTCCTTCCTAATTTACTGTTTAAAGTTTCAAGATTAAAGTACTTTAAAGCCAACAGTAGAGGACAGGCAATGGCAAAGTGCTGAACTGTTAAAATTGTCACAGATTTATTTTTTTTTTCCCACATTAAGGTGCTCTCACAGGAAGGGTAATTTCCTGCTTTTCAAATTCCTACTCAGAACTGTCTCATTTAACAGATGGTGTATCTGCTAGCATGGAGAGATTTATTATCTCTTTTCTGGAAATGATAGCTGTGTGCAACTACATTCAAAACTGATGTTGAAAACAGCATGGTCCGCAGATACTTCATGTTCGCCATTGTCTGGCTGTCAGTACCCCTGAAGAGCATCAGTGAACATTATAAGTGTATAAAGTTTTGCTGAGAGTGGAACCAGGGTAGAGAAAGGTATTGGGGCTTCTTTTTTTGATAAAAGTTTGCTAGGCTTGTTCTTAACAGGAGCATTGATGGTAACTGAAAAATAGGTATGAGATCTTTGGACTGCAGTGTTAAATTTGAAAGTATTTGAAGTACAAGTTTTCCTGGTAGTTAGACTTACTATTATGTCATTCTAGAAGCAGCTTTGTGAAGATTCCTATTAAGAGAGAAAGGGAGAATGTTAAAAAGTGGGTGAAATCAAATACTGTATCAAAGGGAAGAGAGAGGTGGGTCATAAATGCTTAGGAGGAGGGACGAAATTCTACTAAGAGAGGAAGTACTCAAAAGGGGAGACAGTAAATGAGAAGAAAAAGCACTGAATGAAATGGACGAGAGACTGGAGGGCAGAGGGAATAATCCTAGCACCAAGAGACTAGAGGGCAGAAGATGAACAGGAATCCAGCTGAACAGCCCTAATCAGCAGAGTATTCAGAGGGTAAATGTGAAAAGTTGTTAAGCATTGAAGGGGATTTGTGAACTCTGGCCTATTTCTGTGCTCCATGTAAGCTATATCTAAGTCCAAAAAACAAGGCTGTCATTGTCTTGCATCTCACATTCCTATATATTGCTGTGGAAACAGTGTCTCCTTCCTCCACACTGTCTCATCTATACAGCTCTTTGCAACTGAGGCATCTTTTTACAGCTGGTATGAAGGCATCATGCTGAGGTCTTGGTGTTCACTAGGATAATCAGGCATTTTGGAAAAAATATTTAGAAATTATATATAGAGGGATAGTGAATGAACAGAGGAACCTATGTATGTGTATAGTATAGATAAAGATATTTTTAGCTATCCACCAGTTATTTACAATGAGATATTACCATAATCTTTCAATATTTCACACTGTAGGCTGGATGAAGCAGCTATTCAGAAGAACTGAAAAATACATAGGAGTATAATAAAAGTATCCTAAAGCAACATGGCTAGTATAGAATATATTAGCAAGTACAATCTTTGTGAAAGTACTTATTTTTACCTTCTGCATTGTATCCATAGTTACTAATACATACAGCTAAAATCTATAAGCCATGTATTTATTTGTGTCTCTTCAAATAGGGGTTGTTCCCCCAGTTTGAAGGGTATTTTTACTTGGATCATGCAGACTCTGACTATAATATGAAGCAGAAAGTGGAATGAAGATTTCACAGAATCACAGAATATGCTGAGTTAGAAGGGACCCATTACAATCATCAAGTCCCACTGCTGACCCTACACAGGACAGCCCAAGACTCACCCCATGTGCCTGAGAGCGTTGTCCAAATGCTTCTTGAGCTCTGTCAGGCTGGAGCTGTGACCGCTTCCCTGGGGAGCCTGTTCCAGTGCTCAGCCATGAGCAGGGTGAAGAACCTTTTCCTGATATCCAACCTAAACCTCCCTTGACACAACTTCAGGCCATTGCCTTGGGTTCTGTCACTGGTCAAGAGAGTGAAGAGATCAGTGTCTGCCTCTCTGCTTCCTCTCATGAGGATGTTGAAGACTGCAATGCAGTCTCCCCTCAGTCTCCTCTTCTCTGGGCTGAACATGTGACTCTGTTCATTCTCTAATCTTTATTATTCTCATTAAGTGAAAAGGTAGACTCAAGAATCTCTCATAATGAACCAGATTAAGCCATGTCATGGGATACTGCTGATAGCTGATTTTGTAGTTTACATGTTTAAAACCCTACATCACTTAATCCCTGCAAGCTGTTTCCTCATCGTACATCTGCAGGTTTTGGATTACTTAACTTTTATTGCATACAAATCATGCAAAAACATCTCAGAAAAATATGCTGAAGGCCAAGCCAGGGCAATCCCTTATAAGGCATTGCACAGAACACAGCTGTGAGCACACAGAGTGCTTTCCGCTCATCATCATAGTATGTGAGTCAAATCTGCAATGCCATGGGAGAGGAGATAGCTCTTAAAGTGTGTATGAAACTAAAAGGGATTTGAGAGAAACGCCTCTAAAAATGGAGTTATTTCTTTGTCACAGTGAAGTTATTTAACTAGTTTCATTTGTAGCAAAACCAAAAATGCTACAGAAAGTTCAAACTGATGTTTAAACATTAGCAAAATATATTCAGATATTTTGTTATGCTACCTGCCTATGAAAATATTTTTTCTTATTTAAAAAAAAGATACAAGAAAAAAAAGAAGAGATGTCTGAATTTTCCTAAACCTGAGGGTTTCATTTAAACAAATGGAAACCAAATTATGTTTAGTCCTATAATAACAAATTTTGGTTTAGGCAACCAAAACTGAAATGTAAGTGACATGGATTTTCTGCTTTGAATTGCAGGGAAACAATTGGTTAAACTTTCTAGCTTACATGTGACCATTCCCCTTACCCCCACCCCACAGTCTATTATGTGTATGGCAGTCAAACAGGTTAATTTTTTTAAAAGGCACAAATAACATATGCCCTTAAGGTGTCTGTAACTGAGATGCTTGATTCAGCCATTAGTGTGGGGTCAGCTGCACAATTCAGACTGGGTTAGTCCATCCCCAAAATATGTGAAGAATTTGGGACTGGAATTTAGATTTCAGTCCCTTTTAAATTCACCATTTTTCAGAAAAGTGAGGAAGGAGTCATGCACTTCAGGGGGAAAAGAATCCTTTGGAATTGAAAACCTCTGAAGTTAACATTAGTCTTTTTCCAATTATTTCCTCAATGAGTTTTAAACCAGACCATTTCATAGCCTTTTGACATTCTTTGTGGCTTTCTGGTAAAAGCACAATATAAGAGAAATGTGGTATCATTGGCGACATGCTGAGAATAATGCAGTAAGCACAGGGTTAGGAGAGGCTCCTTTCTGCTGTTTTAAGAACCACTCCCAGCAGAAACCATGGGAATCTGATCTGAAAACCAGAGTGCTTTCTGCAAACAATAATAATTTTTAGCAGATTTTTGCAATAAAGAATACATGTGGCAAGTTTGAAAAGAAGACAGACTAGGCAAAGGGCTGAAACTTAGGCTAGTAATTGTTACCATCTCCTTCCTACCATTGCCTCCCACACCAACCACTTAGAGCTAAATTTCTTTGTGGGTGCTCAGGGCAGCAATTCCAAGTTGGTTTTTTTTGAAACGATTTTATATGCTTACATTTTTGTAAATTTTAACAAGTACTATTTGAACAAGCCGTGTGTTCAAGTTGTTGCTAATTCCTTGAGAAAGATCTCCATCTGAAAGTGGCTGATTAATTTTGCTCGTTAAAATAGGAATTCGAGTGTTTCTAGCTCTAGTGACTAAGCATATAGACTGCAATACTCACATGTGAGAGGAATCTCATGATGTGAGACCATCTGGTGCTCTGTGAAGGGGGCCAAGGGCAGTTTCAGTGCACATCTGTAGGCCATCAGGTCATGCGTATCCCTTCCAGAAAGAAGAGCTGCTTTTCTAAAAATTGCTTCTTTCCAGAAATGAACATTATGCTAGTAGGCTGCTATCCACATAGGATGTTTTGTCTATCTGGCAGCACAGAGTTTAAGGATGGGACTTACTTCTGTGAAAAAAGGTTTAGAATGGAATGAATTTGTCTATGCTCTTAAAATAGAACACAAGTTAGTATTAGAGGTTTATTCCTTGCATCTATTGCAAAGAGTGAATAGATGTTGCAGCTCTTGATGTGTGTCTGTTAGAGATAACCTATTAGAGATTACTAGAGTCTAAAAAATTGATTATTTTCATTTCATAACACCAGAGGAAGACATGGAATGTGAGATTTCCATTCCTTTCCCTTCATTTGAGTAGGTATTTATTGCTTTAGCTTTTTAGTTTTAGTTGGATCTGCTAGACCTTATTTTGAAAGGTCAAGTGAAACAAATTGTGTAAGAAATAATGCTTCTTCCAACTGTGAATAGAGGCCTTATAAAAAAAGCTATAGTAGGAATGGTCATCAATTTTCTATCAGATAAGTTTTCACCGGTAAACTGTGATTTGTTTAAATGTGTATTTGTCAAAGAATATATATTGTTATATATATTTTATAGGGCTTCTGATACCATGCGGTACCTTGTTAGAGAGCCTTGTCTGCTTTCTGTCTAACTCATTCAGGTTACTGCTCTGTAGCCTTGGATTTCAGGACTTTAAATCTGGGGAAAATCTGCAACATAAGCTGTTTCACAGTTGGATATTGCTAAACTGCCAAGAATGGCTTACTAGTTTTAGTTCCCAAGCATGAACTTCCTCCTTCTAAAGATGTGTGGTTCTAAAGATGTCCTGGACCCTGGAACTCAGCTTCCCAGCTGATCATGTTTTCATAGGGGTGAAACACCACAGCTAACCTTGCACTCTAGTTTGCTCCATCATAAAAGCAACATGCACTTGCCAGTATTTCTTCTGGGTATTCTGTTTTTCTTTGGTTCTTTTAGGTGTGCAGTAGAAATGACAGCAACATCCGTTACGTAGCAATGCTTAGCCCTCTCAAAATTAGGAGGGAAAGAAAGTTATTTTTCCACTTAATTTCTTTTTTCTTATTTTTGAATTCTAGGTACTGTAGATGGAGTTCTAATTCTACTTAGACAAAAAAAGTAAAACCTGTGGGCAAAAGATGTGCTTTCATTTTACTCCTTTTAAATAGTTCTATTTAAACTGTTAGACAAGCTTTATAGCAGAATTTCTGTATTTTTTGCATTGTGAAATAGATTAGAAAAACAAGGTGGAGTTTGTATTTTAGCATGGTTGTAAATCTGTGTCTCAAAGGGGGAAGCAAAAAAGGGCAGAAATTAGTTTGTTTTCAGGTTCTTCCTTTGAAGGGATGAAATATATTATTTCATGTAATATGTTTTGCAATGAAGATGTTAAAATCTTTTGCCCTAAGTCCTCTGGAAACTCTAAGCAGCTCTGTTAGATAGACAACAATCTTAGATGAAGTTAAAATCTCCTGTAATCTTCTGTATGTGTATTTCTGTTACACAGATCTCTTATACAAACCTGTATTTCTTTGCTTCTTATCACATGAAATGGTGGAGAAGATTTCGTAACTCTAATCATCATCTAGCAGTTTGCAAACAATATACTGAAGGAAAAGTAGGCCAGGGTTTCATTCCATTGGTGTTTCTGGCCTGTGAGCACTATTCCAATCAAAATACTGACAGAGAACCCAGGTCTATTATGTATTGTAATAACTGTAATGTATTCGTTGGAATAAGGAAGAAGTTCACATTGTGCCACTGAACTCCACAGTGTACTCAAAACTGTAATAAATTAAAAAGCAATAGTATATGAAGAAATACCAGAAATTAAGTAAGTTTTACCTGTAGCAAAGGAATTACATGCACCTGTTGAAAGAGTTATGTACAAGTTTTTCCTCAGTGAGTTTACAGTGACTGCATTACAAACATATAGTAAAGTAGGAATTAATTATGTCAGCCTCTGATTAGCAACCAAAATCTCACAGGAATAATAACACCATTCATAAGCACCCATGTAGAGAGTAAAATCTAGAATGTTATGCATTTGTCTTTTTATTTTGTGAAATGCATCTATACAGGACTTTTCTACACTGTTGTGTCCTCTATTCTTTCACATTGCAAGCAAATCACCTAATGGTTTCATGTTCATTGAAACCATCCAAATTATTTCCTTTGTTGCTTAATAGAACAGGAGATTGCAGTGAAAATATTGCCTTACCTAAACAGGGTGTCTCTTGATTCTTGATGAAATGCAGTTTAATTCTTCAGGATTTACCTCATGTGTTTTGTCTATTCATGCCTGACTCAACATTTAGCCAAGATGACATGGAGACTCCTGGGCAGTTTGCACGTTCTGCAAGAGCTCTGCTCTGCCCATGGAATTTTTGTTAGAGACCATCAAGGTGTATCACGTGCCTGGAAACCAGTTTCTAAAATGTTATTGCGACTGCCTAAACAGGAGACTCTGAACCTGTCAGGGCCTAGAACATGTGGCAAGCTGCTCTGAATTCTGGCACCCATGCTGTTTGCCAGAGTTGTCGTGGTTATATAATACCATGCCTTCCTGGACCCCTCTAGTGCTTCATCCATCCAAGATGTTGAGTAAATCTTAGATCTGGATGCTGCATTTACTACCAAAGACAAAAGAACAAACAGACTCTCTAATCATATTCCCAGAAGAACTCCAGTATTTTTCTGGGCTGCCTTCCACATAGTCATTCAAATGGTGAAAAGCTCAAAGAACATATTGTTTCTTTTTGGGTGCTTTCAATTCCATGTCCTGCCACTGTGTTGGGGATTTTCATCCCCAGGAAACCTCAGAATAAAGTAAGCCAATCAACCAGCTGCTGAACAGCATGTACAAATCCAAGGTTCTCTGACCTTGGACAAAATCTGTCTTGATTCCAGAGAAATCTCACAAAGTCACAGAGGGTTTCCAGGAGCAATCTGCTTCCTCAGGTATTTCCCCAGGGCTTTGGTACTACGCTGCACTCCAAGGCTTTGTTTTTTGTAGTTCCTTTGGGCTACAGATATCCCCCTGCTGTCTCAGCCCTGTTTTCAGCAGCATACTGGCTAATGTTCACAAGTGACGGTCACAAGGACAGTATTTTTCCATTGAATGTTCCAAGACTTTTCTCAGGAGCCAGGCCCATGCAACCAAGACTTAGGTCTATGTTACTGGGTACCAAAGTTGCTTAGTAACAGTTTATATCTTACTTGTGCATAGGCTAGAAATGTATGTCATCGCAGAGGCATCCCACATACATAGATGGACATGACAAACAGCATTATCTGGTGGATCTTCCCTAGGATCTGACATACAGAATGAGATGCCTCACAAAAGAGGTAGCCTCTGATTTTGTCTTCTCCTGATCACAAGACAAGACCTCTCTTTTCGTCCATGTTCCTCTTGAAACTGCTAAGTCTTCATGTTGTCTGACAGCACTTAGAACAACTTAAGCCAAACTGTACCAAAAAGGGCTAACGTTTGGGTTTGTGCCTTACAAGATGCTTTGCTCTCCCAACTCTTAGATGGTAGCGCTGTACCATTTTCAAGTAATTTTTCATCAGACATTTTGCCTTCTGTAGCTGAAATACAAACCATTAGTGGGACCAAGTTCTGTCTCAAGGATACATAAGGTTGTTTTAGTTTGCCTTATTCCATATCACCTTTGCAATATGCCTCAGTTTTCAGGCTCCGTGTACGTACAGAACTCTGAACTATTAGGTTACTGCTCAAGACTGGATTTCTGGGGTTTTTTCTGCCCAATTCACCAACACTATATTTTCTTACTCGGGCCAATGTTATCTGGATAGGCTGCATAGGGATATCTGTAGTGCTTCACCACCCTGCTCCTCATACTGTGTGGCATTTCCAGTGAGACAGTAATCCATCTGGGTGGAAAACCTTTGCAAGTTATTGGTCTCAAAACTTTTTGCAGTGACTCCTGAGTTGACTTTACTCCATTTTTAAGCAGACTTTCATATTTCCTGTATCATCTCCCTGTACAGAGCAGATACTTCAGCTCTCATGGGTTCACAGAAAAGATAAGAAATTGTTAGGCAAGCACTGCTGTAATTGTTAACAGAACCAGTTTTCCTGTATTTTCTGTTGGATTTGCTGCTAGTTGTTAGTGAGGCTTAATAATTATTCACAGGATTTATTATTAATATTTGCAGTTGTTGCTTCACCAGAATATGCTATAGAGTTAGTTTTGCTGCTCCTTCCCCTTTACCACCTCTTCTGGATCCATGTTTTCCCACCACCATGTTATTCATGTTTTCCATTACATTCAGGTAACCCAGCCCAAGCAATGTTTGTCACAGCTTCAACAGAAAACCTTTCTGCCCTTATTGCTAGTCAGATCAGAAAGAATGAAGAGATTCAGCTGACTGCATGAAAAAAATAAATGATCTTCTTAATCACATATGGCCTTTAGCCAGTTTGGGGTCTAATTCAGAGGGAACAAGCCTCAGTGCCTGCCCCTGTATCCAGCACCTCTTGCACTGCTGCTGCTATCAGTGAAGGTGTCCATCCCTGAGGGCTGGGACCTTAGCCAGCACTTGGCAGTTTCTGTGTGCTGCTCCTATCCCATCAGCCTCTCCACTCTGTCACATTTGGAGAGGTCCCGTATCCCCTGCCAAAGTTCTCACACGGTGCCCTGGTTACTTAACTTTTCATGTGTGAAGGAAATATTTTGAAATCTCAGGTGTTAATACATTAAATAGAGGACATCACTGTATAAACTTTCGCTTGTTCAAGACGGGTCTCCCATATATACAATAAAGGCAAATAAGCAATTAAAGCTATCTAGTAATAAAAAAAAATATATAGATGGCTCAAGTCACATACGTAACTGTACTCTACTGTAACAGTTCCAAAAATCAAAGAGGGGTCTCTTCCAAAACAGAGTTTTCTTTGAGTACAAACCTGTAATTAAACAACCGATTACATCACTTTTGAGCATAAAAATGGGGTTTTAGTCAAAGAAAATGTCTATTTTACTTACGTCATTATCAGTCTTATTAATATTTACATATATACACACAATTTAATATATAAATATCCAAACTATTCTTTCAAACACAGGCCTTAGCAAGTGTGCTTGCTAATTTATTTTAATTGATGTCATTAATTCAGTCATTTCTTGTGTTGGTTTCTCTCACATTACTTTTAAATGGGTGTAAGTACATGTTTAGAGCACTGCACCAAATACAGAGATTCACACAGACCCATTGAACACAGCTGGCATTTCTTGTTTCCAAGAAGTACTTTTCAATTTTCCCAGGACATTCTACCTCCTTGCTGTGTGGTTTGGCCATGATTTCTAATTGTGTGAGTCAGATGCTCTTCCTTTTCCACAGCCTCCCACTTTTGTATCAATCTTTTCCAGATTCACGGAGCAGAGAAATATAAAGCATCTGAGAACAGAGTGATGTGATGAAAGATTCTAAATTTTTTTAAAAGTAGTATTTTAATCTCTGAAAATAAACTGGTTAATCTGTGAATTGAAAGTGTACAATTGCCAAAGAGCAAACACCAGATATTTTTTGATACAAAGAGGCTTTCTTTCGTAGAATTGGAATTTTAATTTTAGAACTTTCCAATCATCTTCTTTGCATAGATTTTAAGCCACAGATGAGACATTTAATTACTATTTTTCGATTCCCTAGCACACAAAATTCCAGTTAAGAAAAAAAAGTAACTCTAGTGACTCCCTTGCATCAAATAGTCAGACTTGAGGGGCCAGCAGTGAAGCCAAATGAGTGTTTCTTTTCCCACACTGGTAAAAGCAAAAGCTTAATTACAGACAAATTATTATGGCAGAATGTGTTTCCTGTAATATTTCCCTAATGCAATAAGTGATTGATTAAAAAAAGCTGGCCAAAGAAATTTGATCCCTTCTTCCACTGGCTATCGGGACTATAGGAACAAGCACTTCAGCTTGTTAGTTTGTTAGAAACCCAGCTAGTCTGACCATAATTGTGAGTAGGTAGACCCAGTCAATGCCAGGAATGTACTGATTTATTGCAGCTTTATTGCAAAAATAAACCAGATAAGTAATGAGGAGAAAGTGCACAAGCAGAAACTTTTGAAAAAGGAGGGGTTTGGCACCCAGTTACATATTTTTCAATTTCTTAAAATATACCATCCGAATTCAGACTTGGAAGTAGTTAGGTGGGCTGATAAACTCTACTGCAGAAAAAAATAATCTTGCTTCTGACCTGTTATGCCCATGTCTGTTCTAGCAAGGAACTCTGAAAGTTTGTCATTCAGAAACTCAAAAAGCAACAACGAGCAGTGGAGAGCATGACACTGCCTCAGGGAGCTAAGCCCCACCAACAGGCTAATGACAGACATCTGTATCAAATTAAATAAATCTGATGGAAATGAATGAAGACAGATGTTTTTTTAAAGTCAAATATATGGCTGAAATCTTTCCAAACTCATAGGAACTTTGCTCTTAATGTGTGATTCCTGTGTACTCAGAACCCTGCCAGAGGCCTCCCACTCCAACAGTCTGTTCCAAGATCCTGCAGGAAGACATTAAGCACTGAATTTCTGATTCTTCCAGAGTATTTGGAAATAACAAATTTCAAACCAAAATCTATTGGAAAAGTTGCAAAGTATTTATACAGAAAGATCTCTTCTTTATTTATTTGGAAATGTATGAAACAATTGTCTAACCCTATTTTTGTATGTAGTCTACCTTTATTCTGCCAAAGGAAATACAAGTCCCAGCACCAGGCGAGCTGGGAGCCTGATATGCTCCAGGTACCTGCATTGCTTAAGACCGGTTTGGTAACATCTCCTTCTGATAAGGCATTTCTGCGTGAAAGACTAAGTCATGGAACAGCGTGGCACCCTGGCTGGCAGCTGACACTGCTGCAAGGTGTGACCGGGCGTACAGTGGCAGACTTGGGCTGTGTCTGTTTCTCACCCACACTAGCCATAGACCTGCGTGACAGGGTAGAAAGCACCCAAGTGGCCTTTTTCCAATGCTAGCACGCTCACCCAGAGCCCATGCATGAGCACAGACTTGTGTTCAGGGAGTCTGGACACACAGTTTAATTGTAAAGATGCGTGTGTTTAAACCACCGTGTAAGTGGAGCTGTCAAAGTGACTGAATATGTGGATGAATGTTTATGTTTATGCCTAACAGATGTCACTTCATGAGAAGTCAACAAAATTGCCACCAACAAACCCTGTGCAGAAAGCCCACAAAAACAGATTCATGCCTTCAAAATCAACAAGATAGGCTTTCTCATAACAAATCTCCAAGCTGAGAGTTCTCTGAATCTATGACATTTTCATTGGCAAAATGTGCTGGATGATTCCAATTATCACTGCATAAAGACAGACATCCTGTAAGCAGTCAGGCTCCAGAATGTCTAGCATATAGATAGTCTCAAACACTACCTAAAATAATGCTCAGAAATGAACAAAGAGAATAAACACCATGCATTCTTTGTGGTTTGCATCATCAGGCAAACAGACACACCTCTTACACCATCATTACTAAACCACATTGTTTAAAAATTTAGTAGCTTAGAAAAGAGTACTTGAAATATTACAACCTCAGGAGGCCATGACTTTGCAAAACTAATCCATATTAGTATTGTTTTAGTTGTACTATCTCATACCATATTTGCATATGCTACAAGAAGGATTTAACAGCCTAAACCAGAGACTTACGACATCTGACCAGCATCAAAAACAAAGTCATTGAAATTATTTGAGAAATACTGTGCTTACGTTATTTCTTTCTCAAGTAAAAGCAAATATGACCATCAGAAATGCTTTGGGGACAATAATCACTTCTCACAAAATAATCATCATGATTTCAAAATCTTGGTAGGTTCAAAGAGTTTAAAGGTACAGTTAAATACCTACTCTGCATTTAAAACCACCTCCAAGTTTCAACTTTTAGCTGTCCCTGCCTCTGAACCCAAACTAATTATCTTCAAGTAGTTCAGCACTGTAGTGATTACTGACAATATTCCATAAAGGACTTTCTCCCTGTGGTAGTCTATAGTAGGAAACAATAAGATATAAGGGTATTTAATATTCTTTCCCTACTACCAGACCACTAACAAGGAGCATATTTGCTCTCAGATTTCAAGGTATTTTGGAGAAAGCAAACCAAAGTAATTATACTAACAACACTATCTTTTTTTCATCTGAAAAACACTGTAAAAGGAAGGTAAAGGTCTAGGTGGTACTGTCTTTCATTCTCAGACAAGGGAACTGGGTCACAGGAGTTAAGTGCCTTGGTCAAAGATACCTGCAAACTTTATCTGTCAGTTCTGCTGACAGCTGTGATGCTTTTGTTTATATGTATAAACACTTATATCTTCATATTGTTGTAAGGATAAGACATATTTTTTCAATATTAGTTCAGCTCAAATGTAGCTGTGAGAGCCATGATTTTCTCTCACAGTTTTGTAAAATGTCCCATGAAATAGAAATACTATTTGGTTGACTGTAGAGACACATAAAAGCAAGTGGCATGAAGTAATGTGCGTAATAAGCAAAACTTCTGGGTCAGTGGAGAAAAGCCTTTGGCAAAGGGATTGAAATCAACAAATATATGTTGATGTGGAGATTCGACAAAGTTTCTCTCATGTGAGAGAAAATGGCTAAAGGTTACATGACTTCAAAACATGCTCTTAATATAGAAAAGTGGGTTCTCTTATTGTCACAGCTGAATACATCCCAGATTTAGCTGCTGTTTCATATTCTACTACTTGAGATTTCACTGCATTTTCTGATAAATGTTAGAAAATTAAATTCCAATTTTTATAAACCCACTCCAGTGTGTTTAGAGGTTACATACTAGATCGTATACTGTCATAACTTCCACAAATCACTGTGTTTCTGGACACCTTTAGTCATGGAACTGTTTAATTAACAAAATAAATAAGACCTGGAAGATTGCCTGATTGTGCAAATTCTTATTGTTACACTAAGGTCTGTTTCTGAGGTTAACAGCCTTTCCTCACTCTGTTCTAGTAAATAACTGCTGTGTCATGTCAATATTCATTCACAAATCTGTGTAAACAGATTTTTAAAACCCCGGCTTTCACTTTACTGTGCTTTATCAACTTTGATAGGAATTTAGGGCTCATGAAGAATGAAGAATTAAGATATGATAAGCTTTCAGTAAGGTAGATAGATAGCTTCTCCTTTTTTATTTCATTATTATTTTTCTGCATAAAGTTTTATTTTCCATGACACAAAATTAACTCTTTTAGTGTTTATTTCTGTCTTTTTACCAATAGGCATTAAACTCTAAAATGTCTCTCTAATGCAGTTTGGTTGTGCAATCTTTTATGGATATTATATGCAGATTATGGGACATGTGAACTGTAACATTCAGAAACACCTTATTTTGTGTCATGTATAGAGCAGTGTGTATATGTATTTTATATACATATATATATGTATATATATATATATATGCATGCACACATATGCTTGCCATGTATGTATGTGTATGTGTAAATCTGCATGTACCACGAGGGAAAAAGCTGAATTCCAAATTACACCTCTTCTTTCTAAAGAAGGATTACTGCTCAGTGCTAAGGAATGTAACAGTCCTATTCATAGCAATTTCTGACACAGCGTTTAGTATCACCATACACAGACATAACAAGCAAAAGAACTGGAAAATATTTGTATAGTTATTAAGTGCTAATAAAGCTGATAATGAGCATGACTGCCAAAGACATTATGCAACATGGAGTAGTAAGGTCTGTTTCTAAAGGATGTGGTTTGCAAGAGTTAGAGTAAAATTTTTTTTAAGGGGTAGCATTACTCAGCAAGTTTCATTTATTGGAGTCACCTCTTTTTCATTTCTCTAGGGATTTTAGATTGTAAATTTTGGCTTTCCACAGGGAGTATATAATTTGTGTTTGTTTTTTAAATTGGGAAAAGGACATATTCTGGAGAAAAAAAGAAGCATAATAATAATGAAGACAACAAAAAAGATGCCATGAACTATTTCAGTTCTGTAGTTGAAAATAATTTAGAAATGTAATTTGTCCCATGGAGATATTAAAGGGAACGGAACCCTTCAGCTAAGTAGATGGAAAAGAGGAAAAGGAAAGAATGACAAGATGTTCAATCAACTTTGCCGCACAGGAAAATATATCATCAGGCTGCAGTCTCCGGCCTTGCACCGCAGTGCACTGAGGATAGTTTTTGGCTCCTCACACATGTCATTGCCACTTGACTACAAATCACTGTAGACAGCAACCCATGTTTTGCCAAATGTTTCTACGAGGATCATGGGACAGAGCATGTTGCCGCTTGCTCTGTGTGAGTTCTTGCTTTCTCCTTCCTCTTTATCATCGTGTTGGCACAGAACCAAGGTCTGGGCATTTCGACATTCCACAGCCTCTCGGCTGTGCTCTTGTTCTCACCGCGCCCTCGCCACCACGCCTGTGCGTGTCCTGCCCCCGGCCATCAGCGCTGCTGGGGCTGGCGGCTGTGCCTCGGGAGCTGGAGCTCGGCCAGCCCCGCTGCAGAAACGCTGCTGGGCACTGTCTTCTCCTCTGTAGCCGTGCCAGGGACTCGCTGTATTTCTGGCCCATCCTGGTGGCCCTCCTCAGCCCCGAGCCCCACCCCTCTGTGCCTGCCCCACATCTGAAGTGGTGCCATGAGCTGCACCTCCTCGTTATGCTCAGGGTTCGTTCCCATGTTCCTCCCTTGCCCCAGGTCTCAGTCCGTCATGCCTGCCCTGCCCCTGGAACCCTGCCCTGCCATCTGCCTTCTTACCACACCTGGTTCAAACCATCCTCCCAGCCCCTAAGCTTTACCCCACCATGTTTACTCTTCTTCCGAAACAGCACAAGGCCAGAGCTCCCCAGTGCTGCCCTCGCTGTCCTACTGCCTGTCAGCCCAGGGCCCGAAGCTCCGTGCTGCACCCCCACTGGCACCACACCCCCTCCCAGTACTCCAGATTCTGTCTCTTCTGTCTCCTTTCTCACAAACTGTAAGCTATGTCCCACTGTCCTCTGTCATGACTTCTTGGTGGCACATATAAAACTGAACACAGATACTGTCCAAACCTCAGAATTTTTTGATTTATTCTTTTAAGATGAACACTGAGTTCATGCTTCACTAAGTGTAGAAATCTATTTGTTAATCTGTCAGACAGGCATGAAATGAAATGCAGGACAAGATTTTAAGTATCACCACTCTCAGACGGTTCCTGGGATGGCAAGTCTCTACTCTGATCTGTTGTGACTCACTGTCTATCTTCTCTAGCTGACAGCACATGATGAAGAGTTTTCCATATTTTACTTTTTATGGCCTGATCTTCTTAGACTGAGTTCACTGAGAACTGTGGTTATCATTACTCCTAAACTACACAACCTCTTAATATACAAGAGATTTATCTTTTTTACTTTCTTCTTGTCTTTATGGCATTAAGTAAATTTTACCTTTTTTTCCTAATATTCTTTCCTTTTATTTCCTGTCTGCTTAAGTAAATGAAAGTGTGAAGAATGAACTCCTTTCTAGTTTCAGATATGACATCATAACTAAGAGAGTCCTCATATACTATCTAGGCACATACATTTTTGATCATCAGAAGAAAACAAAAACATCTTTATTTCTGGTGATAGGATCTCTGGCTTTGACATATATCAGAAAACAAATACTTTGTCTTCTCATCTTGTTTTAACATGTCCCTATGTTACTTTAAATTACTGTTGAGGATTGTCAGATCAATTATTGGGGTCTGAAATGCAGTTCCAGTGGTGTCTGGGTCCTTTTTAATAAATAGCTACAGTTAGAATCAAAACTCAAATGTAAATCCACATCTCTGTCAAACCCTGAGACTCAGATGGCAGAGGAGAGTTACAGTTAAGTTTCAGACTATACAGACTTTGAGAGAGAGTAAATAATATATTTTTATTTTACAAAAACATACCTGGAGTGAAAATTTCAGTTTTACTTACAGTGTTCCATTAGTGCATTGAGAACATTTTTATATTAACAGAAGTATTTAATGAATGTGTAACTCTTAAAGTACTTTGGCTGCAGACTTATTAAAACAGTGTAGATCCTTATCAACTCACCCAGTAATGCAAGAATCAGAATGGAGAACACCATCACTGAAATTTATTTTCATCACAAGTGAAATAGTGACATTTTCAAAGAATTCTGAAAAATATAAGAACCAGAATGACAAAATACTGCAGTTTAGCATCATCAGATCCCCCCCATAGAAATATTAATTATTCTAAAACATTAATATCCATTTGCTTATATTTCAGATTGATTCAGAATGAAAAAGTATTTCCTTCAGTGTCTTCAGGGAGATGGAGTTTGAGGAGTTTTCTTGTCCCCATTCTCTGCATTGTCTAGTAAAACATTTCTAGTGAAAAACTTCTTAAAATGCACCACACAAAGATGCCAAAGGATATAGTCCTTTCTAAGTTTAATCAGTTGCATCCTGCAAAAACCAGCACTGGCTCTGATGCCAGGGATGAATCTGGCATTGCATCTTCTACAGCATCTGCAGTGAACTGAGTGCCATCAGGATTGTTTATAAACATGTCTTATTAGTCTTATAATGTCTTATAAATGTCTTAGGAAAGACATTTTTGTCTTTGCAGGATAAATACAACTTCTCAGAAGCCAGCATTACTTACATATGGTTCCTCAAGCCTCGCTTCCCTTACTGTGTTCAGCAAAGCAGACAGTGGTTGTGATCATCCTTAGTGAATGCCTGAAAAGAGGACACATCTTATGTTAGCACCACCTTCCCCGTCAGAGACATCTTCTGTGTCTGGTTAACTTAGTCAAGTTAATGACTCAATGTTGTTATGACTTTCAGGGCTCCATACATAGTGTGATATAAACATTTTGTATTTACTGCTAATAATCATTCATCAAGTTGTTATTTTTGGCAGTCATGTTCTTCCCAGAGGAACGAACACTTCCATTAAATTGAACAAGGCTGGACTCTGTATAGTATAGAAGAAGGAGAGTTAATGACATCTCTTGTTTCCACTTTTATGGGTTTTTTTGTTTTAATTTTAAGCCATGATCAGGGAAGACTGTTTGGAACAGTTGTTTCCTAAAGTATACACTTTAGAGAGGATTGTTAAGTAAATATTTTGTAATGGGAAGATACTGCGTAGCTCCTTCCTGCATTGTTTGTAGACTTTCAGCCCCATTGACTTCAGACATTTTTACGCTTTTTTCTAGATCAGTCAACAACTAACTGACAGAGGGAGTAAGATGATTACTGGCAATTCTGGGAATGGAATAGCACTGTAACAGCAAATAGTAGAATGGGAAAGAAAAAGATTAGTAGGCTAACTCTAGGGACCATGAATAATCCACAGGATAATGACAGAATAACATTTTTACTACCAAACAGATATCCTGCAAAAGTGCCAAAACCTTTCTCAGATCTCCTTGGTCAAGACCGATCCAGATTCAACTGTTCATGTTTTTCATACTCTTAAAGCCTTAGAGTAGAACAATTAGCACAGCAAATACATTTTATACGGTTTGTGAAATGTATGCTCAGTTAGATTACTCAAGGTAACTAGATTTTGGACCAGACACTATGTTTTCAAAGCACAATGGCTTGGAGGAACTGAAGCGTGATGAATCTTTCTGTTCCCTTTCAGAGAGGCAAAGTCAGGTCCTGGAATGTATTCTGGGGGCCTCCTCTCTGTGTCATAAGGACCCGTGCTGCAGGGCAAACAGTAGTCCTGTACTGTGCCCCATCACTGCATTCATGAACATTCTATTTAGTCTAGATTGGTGTCGGCTGCCTTTTCTGGTAAGGTGGCTGCTTGACTGCAATGGGGAAAAGCCATTATGTAACCCATGACTATTTGGTATTTCAAGGGAAGATAAACAAGTTATAAATGTTTGGATAAGCACAGTGTTATTTATCACTTTACAATATTACATCGTAGCTGTTCTACACATATTAATGAAAAATACAGAGAATACAGACATGACGTCTTTTGAGCCTGTAGGAGCCTGTGGGCAGTCTGTGTCTGCTCGGAGGCACTGGCACAGCTCTGCTAACTGCATGCACTGCTGTGCATATGTGAGGTAGACAGAGGAATAATCTTTCTGCAGTCATTTTGCATATTGCCTTCTGTTGTCTTGCTGACCTGCAGTGGTGCCTCTCAGTAACAGGCTGATTACTGCCCACCTAGAGTTCAACTGGAAGTATAGGCATACACGCAAGGTTTATTTTTAATACTTTCCTAAGTATATTTGTCCACTTCATCTCTTATTACAACTGGCTTCAGTCAGTTATTACTCTTGTAAAAATTCCAGTAAAAGTTCCTGGCAGTTCCAGAGACATTTTCTGTCTGTCCAATAGGCTGTAACTACAGGGCTACTCCAGTTTAGACCACCCGAACTGTGCAAGCCCCATTTGATGGGGCTGTGAATCAGAGTGAGTCAGTCTCTATCACTCATTTTTCCTTTATCTACTTTTCATTTGTTTTCTCTTTTTCAACAGTGGTGTAACAGGCTAAAAAAAGATTAAATAAACCAGAAAAGGAGTAGTTATGTTATAGACAAATAAGTGGTAATATTAGAGCTAAAAAAAATGTGTTGCATATTCTATTTTCTGTCCTCCTTCCTTTCAGAAGAATGAAACCAATTAATGACTCTGCCCATCTGTCATTGTGCCTGGGCCACTCATTTCCATGAATCAAAGCATAGAGGGATAGTTTTGCATTGTGTGCTCATCTGTCCATTGTCTGCTCATATATCCACCCATCCTTACTGCTCTTTCAGCTGTTCACATTCATGCTGAAGGTTCACACAATTGTGACCTAACAATTTACATTTCATTTTAGACAATTATATAAGGTACATGTGGCCATGTAGCCAAGTGGTAATCAACTGGTTTGTCATGTTTGCTTTCAGGAATGCCCTGTAACAATAGGTATCTGGCCACCTGTATCCTCACAGTGCCATTACTTTCAGGTTAAATGTATGCTCTCAAAACACTTGTAAACAGGCCTATATATTCCTGAAAAAGATGCTGGCAAGTGGGTAGGCCTGAGTCAAAATAAATTAGGCATCAGTTATTAGGTTTAATATAGTTTTTAACTATCTGTTATTCAACTACAGTTTTTAGCTATTAATATAATTGTATTTGAGAGGCTCTGATATTATTTTGTCATCACTGTTTAAATACAGACAATTCAGGCAATTATCTCCGCAGTGTTACTAACTGTACACATTATATTGACAACTACAAGTTGATCTGTGTTGGTAGCCTTACACCAATCAGATTTACAAAAGCACAGGGCAAGTAATGCCTGTGCTTTTTATTTGCAGCAAGCTGATTATAGAAATGAATCCATTTTTTTGTATCCATTTTACATGCAAGAAAACTTGAAAGAACATTTCTACTTGCCAGTGTGGAATGTCTATTGCAAAACTGTTCATTCAGTATTTGTTTTCAGACTTTCATGATTGGAAAGTAACAGTAACACATATTTTTGATGAGCCATGTCACAGCTGAACAGACAAGTTGGGTTTAGACCTGGTCATCAATGAAGGGGGAAAAAGTTTTAAAAAGTGTATTAGTTGAAAAAGACAACATAAAAGAAATTAGTCAGGGTCATTTCATAAAAAGAAGAAACAGCTAAATTAGTCACAGAGATCGTTATTCAATTAGTTTCATTTTAGGAAGAAAATGTATACATGGTAACTGCTGTAACAGACGGTGAGTATCTCAGTCTTCTGTCTATAATATTCGTTCTTACTTGTAAGTAAGAACAAAGAAAAAGTCACAAGAGATTTTCTGAGAAACTTCACCACCTACGCTCCTAATGTCTGTTTTCTTCCTGATGACACAAGCACTTAATATCGTTGTCCTGAGGCACATCTCTCCCCTCTCTCCCTCCTTAACTTTTCTGTTGCAGAAGCTTTTGCTTCTGACCGTGGAACTTTTGATTCATCAGTTGTTTTGTTTTCTCTGTCTCACCAGATTTTCTGTACTACACCTTGCACTGTTTGCCACATGATATATAGAGATGGTATCTAAAGAAGAATGGACAACTGCATGAAAAATAAAAGTCTTTAGCCACTATTGAAAAACCACTGATGAGTAGAAGGCAGGAAGTGAGATTTACACATGAGGATTTCTAAATTATATAAACTTGCAACAAACATGACTATGAGCAATGAAGAACTTCCTTCCAGTTACCAAAATTACAGATACTTCCGAAAATCTGAAGTGTTGTAGAATGCTAAAGTACCAGCATTGGGTTCTCATGGAAAAGCCTGAAAAGCAAGTTGCAACATGAAAGATGTAACTGGTGGTTTGATTTACAAACATTTTAACAGAAGAGTTTTTAGAATAAAGTATAAAGGAGCACAATACCTTGTCCACACTGGCAGTGTACCATGTTTGGAAATTAAGGATCTTTACACTTCCAGTTTTAAATGAAGTTTTTAGGGCATTCCACAGCAACAAAACACAGAGTACAGCTTGTTAATATGGATACAAAAACTTACAACTAATTCCAACAGATCTGATCAGATGCCATTTAACAGGCTACATGCATGGCATGCATTGTTATACGATGGCTGAAACACTATTTACTTTGGCCCCCAGTGTTTGTTTCATAACCCTCTTAGAAGAGCAGTGATAAGTAATGCAGACCACACATGCTAAAATTCTGTGGGTTATGCCTTTTGCTCTTTATAAAGTATCAGATACACATTGAATATATACCTCTCTGGGACCCAGTGAGAATGGAAATTGCATTTGTGGAAATATGACATAAAAAACTATCATGTTTGTTAATGATTTTCAAAATAATTCAAGGAAATCTGGCTCCAACTGTGACTCCTGTTGATGTGGATGTTGAAACTTCTTTGCAGATAGCTAGTTCCTGAGGGAAACATATCACAGTTGAATGTTTTTATTAAGATTACATTATCAAAAATAAAAATACTTTGGCTTTGGTGACTATTACCCTAGTAAAAAGTGGAATGTTTGAAATTATTCTAATAAATCCAGTGGAAATAGGAAAACTGGTGTACACTGGCTACTAGTTTTAAAATTTCAACAGTCTTGTTACATGAGTACTATCAAAGTTATAACTTATATGCAATATACCTATTTTTCTTCTTACACTGACTATGGTGCACAGCAGACCACAGTCAGATTAATACAATAAACAAAGCCTTTTGTGGCACAGCCAGCATGCTTTTATACATAGATTGGAGGGTGCTTTGGGAGAGTAGATGAACAAACTGCTGCCAGTTTACCAAGCAAGAGACAGGACTGAGGCTTGGAGGGCTGAAATACTTGCTGGACAGCAGAAAGTGAGGCACAGAAGAAGAGAAAAACTATCTAAAGGACATATCCCTGCATTTAAGCCAAATCTTATGCAAATTTTTCCAGCAAGAGTAAGCAAACAAATTACTACTAATGAGCAATCATATGGGGCCCACTGTGAATGTAGGTTTTTGGTGTGTACTCATGTGCTTTCAAATACTCCATTTTGGGCCATACCAGCCAGACCACTATGACCCACGGGTTTCTGTGGGTTCAAAGAGAAGCCAGAAACAGACCAGAATCACCTTTTGCCTCTAACTCTCGTAGAACAGTTACAGACCCAAAACAATCCATTTCTAAATAGGTTTTTGTATGACATGTTATTTATTTGCTGAGCCAAGTGTTGACAGAAAGCTAGATTACCCCTAGCTACATAAATTGACTTTAAACAGGGAAGTTGAAGTGTAAGGTTCACAGGTCAACTAGGTGAAGAGTAGCAGACTCTATGAATAAGAGTTTGCATGATTAGCCCATAGATATTTTTTTTATCTTATTCCCTTACTGGTACACAGGAAGGACTATGGGAATTCCCAGATGTATCCACATCCTTAGGTTATACAGTTCCCTAGTTAGTGTTATCAGCAACATTATGTTGTGCAAACAGGTTATGTGAACAGGAAATTGTTATACTGCCATTGCTCATGTCAGTTTTTCAAATTTTAGTCACTCGAAAGACGGTCAACATCCTTTTTTCGAAGTCTCTTTCCATTATCAAACACGCAATGATTGCTGCAAAATGTTGCTTCCTCAAATAGCTGCTCAAAGAAGATATTTTTACCTTGCATCAAGTATTTTTGTATCATACATTGCCACATAGTTTTCTCCACTGTAATGATACACAGTTTCTAGGAAAAATGTAGCTCATTGAAAATAGCTAGTAGGATGCTAACTCTTTTTTACTGCATGAATGTTACCAAAGTACTGTAGCTATACTATAACTTTACCCATAATGTGACAGACTAAGAATACTGTTGTTCTATAGTTTAATGACAACAGATGGGTAACAGTCTTTGGTTTATGTACAAAAATCAAAATAAATCAAAACTGCACCAATACCTAGACATTTATGTACCTTTTCCTTTACATGGGTCTCCATGTAAGACTGCAACTCCTTTTACTGAACATCACAAAAAACATTTTACACAATAAGATTGCTTATAACAAGCATTGTGAATAGAGTGATGAGTTGTTATTGCAGAAGCAGGATTGTTACTTGGAAAGAAGTCTCAGAAGAATGCAGTTCTTTAATGTTAGTAATGGAAGAAAGTTAACTTTAATGACAATACTACAAAATTAGTTAATATTGATCTTACTGCTATTATAGGAAAACTCTTCTTTCACTTTAAATGATTGATGGAAACATTGACACAAAATGATTACATATTTTATAAAACTGTGTATTGATTCTGGAAATACCAGCAGGCAAATGGATGAAGGCAGAGTAGGGCTGGCCAATGACATGGAGCTCTGTGCTTCTTCTTTCAGAACCCAGCTGCTCTGCCTAGCTGAACTTAATGCATCTGTGCAGGATAAAATATTGTAAGAAAATTTGATACATAACATGTAATGATATTTATATATTTTTGGATAATGGGGAAAATTGAAATATCATGGAAACTACTTTAGGCTTCAGGATTCCTCTCTCTGAAACAGTTGTTTATAATGTTAGATTCCATTAATTCTTAATAGAGTAGGAATTATTTCTCTAGCTATTTCACATATAATTAGGTCTTGCAGAGCTGGACCACTGTTCTTAGCAAATATTTCAGCTATTTCACTCTTACCCTATAAACAGCTGTGCTTATAATAATGACTGTAGAAGTTCTATGAGTTAGAGCTACTCATCTGAGAGAGTTCTGATTCAATATAACTTTAATGAAGATGAATAAACTGTTTACATAAGTCATGCCGTCTCATATTCTGTAACATAACCAGTGACTGCTGGTTCCATGACCACATTCCACTCACTGCTGATTTTCTTCTCATGACTAATTAAGATGAAACATAAATTGAGCAGGTAATTTATGAGACATTTCTGTAAAAAAATGAAGGTAAACCAAAGGTGGTATAAAGACTAGGTCAGATAGATTACAGATATCTGTGGGCCATTATCTGACTCAACATGACTGGCCACATACAGATTTTATAAACATTCCATTCAAACATCAGTGTTTGGAGAGCAGATTGGTGATTCTTTGACAAGGGAGTCTGTTGGTACTAAGCAAATAGTCACCTTTCCTCCTGCTCTTAACGAGCTGAGCAAAGCAGGGTGTTCAGTATTCCCTTTTCAAGCAATAAAGATGCCATATCTTTAAGTCTTTTTAATGTGCATTGCAGTGGAACTTTGGATCCTGTCCACTTGTATAAAATTTATGCCGAAACATTATTTCCCATGAAGACCCTTTTCCTGGAATTCCTGACTAAAATAGTGATTATTCTCAGGTATAGTAATTACAGTAATGGGCCGCACTGTGCAGTGAATACAACGAAATCTACAAGTGGACTACTAACTTGAGTTGATTCTCTGCTGGCTGCCTATACTGTTGTTGGAAGCATTACATTTGAATGAATTAGATGGTCTAATTCCTTCTCTATACAAAACCAGTGTTATTTTTAGGAAAAAAAAGCAGAATAATATATACTGCTGTCTAAGCCTCACCAGACATTAACAGGCTTTGTTTTAAAAAGACAAGTAATTAATAGAGAATTGTACATGCTTTTAAACCTCCATACAAAAAACATCTAAACACAATAAATCCATGAAATTAGGCTGAAGTTTCCATTAGAGGAACCAATGAAAAGCAGTACTCAGGAAATCCAAAACTAAAAGCAACAACAAAATTGCACTTAAAGCCTCTTAGAAGACACTGTAACAAAGTGATGTGCTCTACCTGGGTTTGCCATCTGGAGCTCATGACACCCTGTTCTGGCAAAGCCCAGTCTGACAGAACTGCCCGACAGTGACATCCAGTGGGAAGTACACGGGACAGCTGCCCCTCGTGCAGTCGCACACTTGGAGAAGACCCAACGTCAAGCCTACAATCCAAGCTGTCCCTCTGGATTCAACATGATTCTTTTTCACTGGCAAACTCTCAGTAGCTGATTCCATTAATGTATATTGTCCTTACAAGAACTAAACTATCAATGAAGCACCTTGTGCTGGCAGAAAAGGCTTCCTTCTAGTCTTAGTGATGATTCTGCTGCTTATCTTAGTGTTGATAAAAACCACATTGCCCTGGTCTCCACCCAATTAATGAAAATGTTTCATTGTTTTCATTCAGAATTAGACCTGACTCCATAGATCACAGATATTTCTACAGACTCCATGTGGTCCAGCTTGATGCCTTTTGCAAGCCTGTTTGGTTCAGGTTTATCCTAGCTAATTCTATTCTCTTTGCTGCTTTCAAGAATGTCTTCCATCCTTTCTTCTATTTACAAAATTTACAGAACAAGCCATCCTTCCCCAGCCTTACAAATCCACAGCTTTCACTTATCAGTTTCTCTGAAACTCAAGCAATTTTCTTTCCTGGTTTTTTGAGGGGATGTTGTGAAGAGCAATATTACTTGTCTCTTCTCTGTATTGAGACCTGCAGATGTACTGGCATGTCTGCTCTTTGGACCAGAGAGGGATATCAACAGTCCTGAAGCACAGAAGTATTTCCAGTTCAAGCACTTTCATCTTATGATACTCATGCCATTTACTGCTCAGAAGCCTGAGTACATTTTAATTCTGGTTTCCCACAAAGGTGCAGCTCTAGTCTTGTCTGGCTTGGTATGTAACGTACCATGTGATCCTGAAACACTGACTCTCTTGCTCTATTCTAAAACCTTGAAATGAGTCACCTCTAAAGTTTATTATCAAGTTCAGCTCAGCAAACACTTTCCTAGGGTCAGGCTGTGCTCTAGCTTGTGTATTGACGGGAATGAAAGGGCTCTTTGTGCAGACCTCTGCATGCCTGTGTAGAAAGTGGAACAAATTAACTTTGTGGTATTATACTCCATCCTTGAATGATTCATATGTTTGGTAAATCACAGGAGGGATGGTGGTTTGCAGCAGTAATCAGAAACTACAGAGGCAGTAAGACACACTTCATTCTTCTAGACCCCTGGATAATCTACTCAATAATCATTATCCTGAAGTTAAAAAAGAGCTTCTCAGTGCCTTGGAGATATCCAGAAGAATTTGGTTGATTCATTTGGTTATTAATTTGTTAAATTCAAGTGAAGAAGGCTGAGAAGTGAAGCATCTCAAAAATCATCAGATTACTAGGAAAAAATATTGCTTAATTTATCTTCTGTGCATTTTCATCATTATATGTATAACTGAGTATTTAAACAGTCCTGCTGTAAATATACTATCGGGGGGGGGGGTGGTTTTCTGGATGCACAAACAGAAAAGCTAACATGGAGCATCATAAAGAAACTAACTCAAGTCATCAGAAGGATTGGATTCTTTAGATACATAGGTCAGATGTCTGCCAGGGAATCCGGTGGAGCAGTGACAGCACTAGCAGGCTGATCAGAAACCTGGCAGGGTGCTTGAGGTTGTTAGCCAGGCCTGAGTCTGTTGGGGCACTCTCAGGTCAACACTGAGTATATTTACTGACAGCAGAGGAAAGGTGATAGTCTGCTAGTGAAAGGGAGTGGTAGCAGACCCTGATTCTTTTGATCACTCGCCCCGGTCTTTTATGTACCTACAGGTCTTGTGCTATGGCTTGTTTAATCCCCACACAGCTTTCATGCTTCTCTGATCTACCCTCTTCTTCCCTGGCCAGTTTTATGCTTGCCTATGCCGATTCTAACCTCCCTTAGCGCTCAGGTTCCTACTTTGTTCAATCTTCACCTGCCTTTTTAAGCCATTTCCTCCTGGCTCTCGGTCTCATTCACATCCAGCCCCACCCTTGTCTCGAATCCTCCAGGCTGTCCCTTGCATGCCAGTCCTCCCTCCACCTCCTCTCTCTGTCTGCCATTTCCCTGCTATCCTAGACTTCCATTTTACTTCAAGAGTTCTGTTTCTAGTGTCTTTGCTGAGCCAGTCTTGGCTTTCAGTCTGTTACTGTGGCTCAACAGAGGCATAGTGGCCCATTGTCTACAGCATTAGGTTAAATGCTTTCATGATACTGACTTTCATGAGTCCCTAATCCTTCTCAGAGAGCTGCTAGATCCTGCTTTCCTTATCAGCTAAGGTATTCCTTATCAACTCCAGGAATCTGTTTAACAGCAATAGCCACTGCTCCTTTTTCTTTGCATTCATCTCAGGACCATTCTCTATCCTTTGTGCCTGTTCTCCATCATGACAACCACTGCTGTGAAGACAAAACAGTGAAAGTATGTGGCAGGTCCAAAGCGCATTTCAGGATTGTCCAAACTGTCTCAGTCAGGCCCGAGGTACACCATGCAGGCACAGTCTACAGATTCTTTACTATGAAGCTCAGCAAGTTGACTGAGCATACCCTGTGATTTATCAAAGGGTAAATGTGGATGAAGTTTCTCAGATATAAGAAAAAGCAAAAAGCATGTCTTCCTCTGTTTCCATTAAAAATCTCTAATCCAAATAATGTGTAAGAATTTCTTTACTGTCCAAGAAGGGATACCATATTGTCTGCTTCTTTAATGATGTTCTTTAAAATGACTGAATAATTTGTGCTACTATTTTCCAAAAACCTTCAGCACCTGCCATAAGAAATTTCAGACTGAATGGTTCAAGTGAGATGAGGTCATAATCAGCGGGTTTTAGAACGCAAATCTGACTAGTAGCTTGAACATACTAAGTGGCATTATGTTCAATTTGTGGGTGTTGCAATTCAGGATATCCTGAGAAGCATAGCTACATGCAGAGAGCAGTGCCTGCCTGCTAAGCTATTGTACATAAGCAGGATCATTTGAGAGTGATGGAAATTATGTTCAGCTGCACCTTCTCTAATTAGGCAGAAAATGTTTGCTTTTAAGTTGAGTTTCTCAGTTGCTGTGTCCTGTTATTAAAGTAATTGTTCTCTGTTTCTTGTCTGACCCATAAGGGGATGCAGATAGGGATAGTCAGCTCACTTAACCAGTCTAGCAAGGAAGTGTCATGTTTTCATTTAGTACCTTCCTCTCCCAATCCACATTCCTCCTCTGGTTTTAACCAGGTACGTTTCTTGGTAAGAAAGTTGAGCCCTAAGTGCAGGCAGCACCAGGATTCATTCTAAGTGAATAAACACTACACTCGTAAGAAACAATCAGAACTTTGTAATTAAAGCAGAAACTTGGAGTCAGAAAGCTTGATTTCTTGTTTGATTTTCTTCTGTATATTGTGACTTTGTGAAAAACAGAGTTGGAAAGTACCCATGAGGTTACACTGCTGCTCATTTCTGTTGCTGATGCTGATAAACATGCCCGAAGGTGCTTAACGTAAAATATCCTTTAAAACCACAAGTAGTGTTGTGTTGAAAGTGTAAATGTTAATCTCCCTTGTTGTGGTTCCCTCACTGCAACATACCAAGCAGGTTGAATGGTTAGTATTTTAACACAGGAGTAAATCACTGTTAGTTCCTGGATACTCCAAGACTGTAAATATTTTCATTTCATATTTGAGAGATCAGTGAAAATTTATGAGTGAACATGGATCCTCATCATACTGATCTCCCATGGAAGTGGCTGTAGTTGGATACAAGATTGAAATGAAGCATATTACAAAGTCAGCATCTTGTGTAAATGGGGAGTCTGAGACCAAAGGCTCCAACATGGACTTCTCACCAGAGAGAGAAAAAAAAGCCAGTGAACACCTCTCTGGCCTAGTCATTAGTACACACGTAAAAGGACCAGTTCTGTAATCAAATATTCTTTTTCCAGAATTCATTTTCATCCCATTTCCATTTCAGCACTACAAAATGTCACATTTAAAACTTCCTGCTCCTCACTGAGTGTTTGAATGACTCAGCTGCAGAACCAGGCTCTATCCTGTGAAAGTAGTAAGACAGAAAATTCAGAATTGATCTGGGCAATTATGGGCATGATTGGACAAATAACAAGCAAGAGTTTTTGGTGTTACATTTTGGAAGTGGATGTTTAAATCCCTCATCTGATCTGACCTTGTTTCCTGGGATTTTTTTCAACTGTAGCATGAGGACCCTCATTTTTGAATTCTGGCTCACCATGGTGTGAGACTCTGCATGCCCATCCCAAATGCTGAGCTGGAGCTCGAAACTGGGAGCTGAGCCCCACCTAGTGACACATGATAAAAGTACTCAGCTGCTGCTAAGTAGAATGAATGTTTTATTTGATCATGTTTGAAATTCAGGGAGAAAAACTCATTAAAATTAAAATATTTAATTTGCTTTTTTTTAAAAAAAATCCTAATCTAATCATGAGTTATTCTCTATAATTTCTAAGATACTTTTTCCTAGGCTAGCTGAAGAAATACAGGAATTATGATTGATATTGCTCAGTAAAAGCAGGCCTCTACTGCTGATTCCAATGTTTTTACATGAACCTCAGTTGCTTCAATTCTGGAGTTTAATAAAAAATGTTTGTCCCACTTGCTATTTTCCTTTATTCACAATAAGAATGTAACACAAAACTTAAGGAGGATCATTCAAAAAGTGCCGGATCAACAGCAAAGTATTAGCATGTGATGACAGCAACTCATCAGATTCTAATATAGGCCTTCATCACTGGCATTGTTCTTCAAGATGATTTTTCTTAATCAGATAGTGATTCTGTCTCAGAATACTCTTTGTATCTAGGTTAAAGGTTATTAATAATTTTGGTTATTTTGCTTGATAAAAAAAATTGAATTTTTCTTGTAAGAAAAGGTTGAGTTTCACGTGAAATTTCACATCTGTATTTCAAGGGAAAATGGCTTTTCCCACATATTTTTTAAGTGCGACAGTGCAAAGTGAAGGAAAAGCTATTTTCTCTCTTTAGGCTTTATGAGCACAAAACCCCTTTTTAATTCTAATTTTTGCATAAATTATGAAATCTCCCAACAAATTGATGGATAATGAGTGTTAAAAGATAGCATGTTGATAAAGACAAGAACTATGAGCTGGCTGGAAGCAAAATGGTTTAATAAATCCTTTGTAAGGCATAGAATTTTTAGAAATCTTTCCTGCTGTGTTTTTCAGAACCACTTCTTGGGAGTGTGTTTGTGTAAATTTAAATCAGAATTGTACTGAGTTCTGTTAAATCAGTAAAAATGTCAATTTCAGAAACATTGTATGACTTAACCTTTTGGAAAAATGTAGTTATTTCCCATCAGCTTGGAAGGACTCTGAAGTCCTCTGGGGCAGAGATTCATTCCTTTTTTTTTTAATTCCCAATTTCTGGTATTACCTATTTACTTCCATTTATGCTAGTTTGTCACCAAGGTTTCATACTGCATTTTCTCTGGGGAACTGGAATATGTTGGCTTTGTTTTGCTTTTTTTTTCTAGACAAGACCAGCCTAGTGCTCTGTCTCCTCTACAAGATGGACCGATTCTTACCCAGTTTTGCAAAATGGCTTCCATTTAATTCAATTTTATTGTAGTTGCAGATGTTGTGTTGCTTCTTAAAGAGGACACTTATTTGTTCCACTGACTGTCAGGAAGAGGGCAAACCCGTATTTTTAATATCCTTTCAATTTGTAGTTTTCTCTACATTATTGAGCTGAATTTAGCTAACATAGAAATAAAAAGGCAACAGGGATAGCTACAGAGGAAATGTGGTTAATAGTGGCTAATAGTTCCTGCATTCCTTGGTCATCTGAGTTACAAGGATTGACCTAATTCAGTGTTATTCCTGTTATTGCAGGTTATTCCTGTGCGGGCAAAATTCATATGGACATCGATGGGAGGTATGTATAGCCTAACACAGAATGTTGGTGTCATATAACTGTACAAACAACAACCAAATAGAAGCTGAAAAGGATCGATGACTGACTGTGTATTGATATGCAGCCAGTGGGCTTTACAGGACGGAATAGCCCCTATTTGTGCTGGTAGCAACAAATCTTCGGTTATTCCCAGAAATAAACTAATGAAGAGTGAAATATAAATCTCCCACCCTGGTCGGGGGCTCCGTGTCAACCTGCGGCTGTGGAGGAGCTGCCGGCGGCCCCGCCGGGACCCCCGACAGCGCGGGG